>JAVSCE010007608.1:0-96369 GCA_032199065.1 Smutsia gigantea
TTCTCTTAATATTCTTTCATTCCTAGAAATCCTTTATCTCTCTCTGCCTCAGCTGCTCTGTACTCCTGTTCTCTGTTTTCTATTCCATTAACAGTCTCTCGCATCTCATCCATTCTGCTGTTAAGCCCGTCGATCGCTTGTCTGATTTCTGTATTGTCTTTCCTCAGTTCCCTCACTTCCTCCCTCAGCTCTTGCACATTTCTCTGTAGGTCCATTAGCATGGTTATGACTTTTATTCTGAATTCTTTTTCAGGGAGGCTGTGCATTTCCATCCCTTCAGACTCCCTCTCTGGGGTTGTCTGGTTGATTTTGGTCTGAACCACATTCCTCTGTCTTTTCATGGCTGTATAATTTGGTCACTGATAGTTGCCACGTATGTCAGCTGGGCTCTTTAAGACTTTAAAAAGAGAAGAAAAAAAAAGGGAAAGAAAGAAAAAAGAAAAAAAAGAAAGAAAAGAAAAAAACTAAAACAAAACAAAAAAAAAACAAAAAAAAATGCCCACCAGACGTAGATTCTGTGGGAATGCTCTAGGTGGCGCTATTGCCCCACTATTCCACAGCTGTGACTGTGCCGCTCCGCAGGGCCCTTTATCGCTCTGGCAGGGGTGGGAACGAGTAGGAGGCTGTTGATCTCAGTGAGAAGTGTTAAGTATGGCTACGCTTCCTCAGTCGCCAGCTAAGGCGTCTGAAACTCCCCAGGACTCCCAGCCTGCTGGGCTGAGTGTGCTGGGGCGATCCGGCTCCTCCGCTGGGCTCCTGTCTCTTTAAGACCGCTGAAGAAAGCGCGCACTTTTTTTTTTTCCCTCCCGGGAGCCAGCTGCAAGCACCCTGGCGCATTCCCCGCTCAGATCCTGCCCCTCTGTCTCTCCAATCTCCGCTGCACTGCGCAATGTGGGTCAGCGCTCCCCGCGCAGATCACCGGGGCTGGCTACTTCGCGGGGTGCACTTCCACTCCCTCCCGGCTCTGAATCCTCTCCTCCCGCCGGTGCGCTGGGGTGGGGGAGGGCTCGGGTCCCGCCGGGTCGCGGCTCCGTATCTTACCTGCCTCTTGGGGTGCCGAGTCCTCTCGGGTGTAGCTGCACGCTGTGCGCTTTCCTGTGTATTCTCGTCTCTTTTAGGAATAGATGTATTTTCTGTGTTTTCGTAGATAAATATAGTGTTGGGAGGAGATTTCTGCCGCCCTGCTCACACCGCCATCTTCCCGGAAGTCCTCCATCAGTTTTTCTTAACATGTCTGTATATTTCTGGTCTAAAATATTTAGACTAAAGCTAGAGAGTGAGTCTGAGAGTTTGATAAAGAAGGAGTAAAAGCTAGCAAATGTTCATGGGAATAGATTAGCATCCTGTCATATATAAATTATATTCAAAAATTGTTCGAATTATAATACCACTTGGGCTTCACACCACTTTTATGAGTAGGGGTAGCATAGAGAGTTAGTGCTTACCAAACATTCCATGTGTTCCCCTACATTTCCCAGCCTCCCTTGTAGTAAGGCTGGGGCCGTGTGACTACTTTTAGCCAATTGACTATGAGAAGAAGTGGCCAGTGTCACTTCTAAGCCTAGACAATTACAAGCTAGCCTCCTCCATTTTCCTCTTCTCTTTAGTTGGCTGAAAGTTTTTTTTCAGATGATAGAACTTCCTTCACCCTGGGTTCCTGGGCTCCTCTGTGGAACAAGGGCCTTACAGACTCAAAACAGACATATAATATGAGTGAGAAATAAAACTTTGGTACATTTAACCACTGAGATTTGGGGCTTTACCTGCTGTGGCGGTTAGCATTGTTTAGCTTAATTAATATTGCAGGTTATATATCCATGGGGAAGATAGCATTCAAATTAGATTAATGATAAACTGAAAAAAACCTCAAGGCTATTCAAGGCATTGGGAAGAGATTGTTAGAAAGGAAGGGTGAGAGAGAAAAGATTATGGATAATGGGAAAATTCACTTGGAAAAGAAGTGACTTGCCAACAGGAAGTTTATCCTCACAAATATGGACTACATCATTGGCTTGGTAATGTTGAAAGTAAGAGAAGGCAAGAAGTTAGAATTGAAGTTAACATGAGTGTCAGTGTCTGTAGTTTGCAATCCAGGTGAGAATAGGCCCTGTGAATGACCACTTGGCACTTCCTCATGTCCCCAAAAAAGCCCATAAACCTCACTAGGCCATAGTGAGATGGAGATTTTACTGAAAATTTCCTGGGAAAGAGGAAAGGTTTTACAGCATGCTACAAGTAGCACATTATTCCTCCCAACATTCCATGCTCTCATTCCTTTAAAAACCTCTTCCTTCAGCAGACTCTCCAAACAGAATCTAGCATCCTCTCAAATATCCCATTTTTTTTATGTTACATAATTAAGCTCTGCTTAGGCTCTTCCAATTCTACATTCCCCGGAAAATCACTGAAAATTGCTTTCAAGGTCACTTTACTGCTGACATCATTATGCTCAGTCAACACGTTAAAGTAGACAGACAGACATGAGCAAGTAAGAAAGAATGGAGAACAGCAGGCCTCCCCCTCTCCACCCAGTCTCTTCCCAGTCCCTACCCAGAGACCATCCTGTCTCTGTTAGGCCAATCCCTTTTGCAGTTCAGCACGAACTGATAAGCAAAAATATGGGTCACTGGGATCCTCCCGATTTTAGAGTATATGCACGTAAGGAAAACCTTGTTGCTAATGGCCCTGAGGCCATCCTAATATCATTATTTTATCATTTACATTATGATTTTGGCCCCACCCTGGGTTTCTCTCAGACACTCATGGGAAGAATGATGAACACAAACTTGCGCACAGAGGCTCAAGGGCAGGAGGCAACACAGATCCAAAGGATGATGTAAGAATAACAAAATGGGGATCCAGAAGATGGCGGGGTGAGAGGTGACACGGAGAACTCCTACCAAAACCACAAATAATACAAAAATATAGTTAATTAGTACAACTAACTCTAAAACAGCAAGAAGAAAGAAGGCTGAACCAGACTGCATACAGACCTCACGAACAGAGCAGACCTCATGAAACAGGGTAACTACAAAAGACTTAATCCAGTGGGACCCAAGCACTTCCCCCACCCCAGCTCACCGGTGGGAGGAAGAGAAACGGAGCGGGGGAGGGGGGTAGAAGCCTGGGACTACTGAGTGCCTAGCCCTGGAGATCTGCTTTGTGAGTGGAAGCCTATATTGCATGCTGCCCTGGACATTGGGGACCTCGGGCGGGTAGAGGGCCTGGAAGACTGACATTCTGGCTGTTTGTGGAGGACGGTATCCACACCCAGCCACTCTGTGTCAGAGGAAGGGCAAGCGGTCTGACAGGCTTCCTAGCAGCAAGAGGGCTGCTGAAGGGATGCAGTTTGCATGGAGCTTGTTGCACAGGAGAAGGAAGAGCTGGACAAGGTTGTCTGGGTGCTCTCTGCCCAGCTGGTTGGGAACTTTGAGGAGCTGCAGGTGCTCCATCCCCCTGGCTGCCTACTCAGCTCCGAGGCCCCCAATGTGACACACAGCCTGCCGAGCCTTCCTACTGGCCTGTAGGCACCTGCTCACAAACCGGCAGTCACTGCACTGGCGTCAGGCCAGCCAGAGGGAGGCCCCACCTACAACAGCTAGAGACACAAAGCACAGCGGCTTACACATGTGTGCTTGGCCCATTGGCTGTGACACTGGAGACAGGCATGGCAGACGGGAATCAGGAAACAGATCTTTCCTCCCTCCAGGCACCAGCTATGCTCCCCTACAACCCACAATGAAACTCTAGGGGCTGAACAGCTCCAGAGACTGGAGTTTCTGAACTCTAGTGTGCACCACAAAGAAATATGAAATGTCAAAAGAACATGGTTCAGACCAAAATCTCACAAACCCCAGAAAAAGGCACAAATGAAACTGAACTCATAAATCTTCCTGAAAGAGAGGTCAAAATAAAAATTATAAACATGCTTATGGAGGTACAGAAAAATATTCAAGAACTCAGGAATGAATTTAGGTCAGAGATTCAATCATTAAGAAATTCCGTATCTGAAAGGAAACATACAATGGAGGGATTTGAAAGCAGATTAGATGTAGTAGAAGAGACAGTAAATGGAATAGAAATTAGAGAAGAGGAATACAAAGAAGCTGAGGGTCAGAGAGAAAAAAAGAACGTCTAAGAATGAAAGAATATTGAGAGAACTGTGTAAGCAATCCAAACAGAACAATATTCACATTATAGGAGTACCAGAAAAAGAAGAGAGAGAAAAAGGGATAGAAAGTGTCTTTGAGGAGGTAATTGCTGAAAACTTCCTCCATATGGGGAAGGAGATAGTCTCTCAAGCCATGGAGGTCCACAGATCTCCCAACACAAGGCACCCAAGGAAGACAAGATCAAGACATATAATAATTAAAATGGCAAAGATCAAGGATAAAGACAGACTTTTAAAGCAGCTAGAGAGAGAAAAAAGATCACATACAAAGGAAAACCCATCAGGCTATCATGTGACTTCTCAACAGAAACCTTACAGGCCAGAAGGGAGTGGCATGATATATTTAATGCAATGAAGCACAAGGGCCTTGAACCAAAAATACTCTACTGGGCAGGGTTATCATTAAAATTTGAAGGAGAGATTAAAAATTTTTCAGATAAGCAAAAGCTGAGAGAATTTACCTCCCACAAACCACCTCTACAGTGCATTTTGGAGGGACTCCTATAGATGGAAGTATTCCTAAGGCTAAATAGATGTCACCCAAGGGATAGACAAAGAGTACAGAAAATGATTCATAACACACAAAGAATGGAGGAGGAAAAAAAAAGAAGCTTTAGGTTGGGTTTGTAATAGCATATGAAGTGAGTTAAATAAACTATTAGATAGTAAGGGAATTACCCTTGAACCTTTGGTAGCCATGACTCTAAACCCTGCAATGGCAATAAGTACATACCTATCGATAATCACCCTAAATGTAAATGGTCTGAATACACGAATCAAAAGACACAGAGTTACTGAATGGGTAAAAAAACAAGACCCAGCTGTATGCTCCCTACAAGAGACACACTTAAAACCCAAAGACATACACAGACTGAAAGTGAAGGGATGGAAAAAGACATTTCATGCAAGTAAGAGTGAGAAAAAAGCAGAGTTCCAGTACTTGTATCAGACAAAATAGACTTCAAAACAAAGAAAGTCATAAGAGACAAAGAAGGACATTAAATAATGATAAAAGGGTCAGTCCAACAAGAGGATATAACTATTATAAATATCTATGCACCTAACACAGGAACACCTACATATGTGAAACAAATACAAACAGAATTAAAGGGGGAAATAGAATGCAATGGGAGACTTCAACACACCACTCACTCCAAAGGACAGATCGACCAGACAGAAAATAAATAAAGAGACAGAGGCAATAAGCAACATATTAGAAGAGATGGACCTAACAGACATCTACAGAATACTCCATTCAAAAGCAACAGGATACACATTCTTCTCAAGTGCACATGGAATATTTTCAAGAATAGATCATATACTAGGCCACAAAAAGAACCTCAGTAAATTCAAAAAGATTGAAATTTTACCAACTAGTTTCACAGACCACAAAGGTATGAAGCTAGAAATAAATTACACAAAGAAAACTAAAAAGCCCACAAACACATGGAGGCTGAATAACATGCTCATAAATAATCAATGGATCAATGACCTAATAAAAACAGAGATCAAGCAATATATGGAGACAAATGACAACAGTAATTCAACAATGCAAAATCTGTGGGATGCAGTGAAGGCCGTGCTAAGAGGGAAATATATTGCAAAACAGGCCTACCTCAGGAAAGAATAAGAATCCCAAATGAATAGTCTAACGTCAAAATTAATGAAACTAGAAAACGAAGAACGAATGAGGCCCAAAGTCAGTAGAAGGAGAGACATAAAGATTAAAGCAGAAATAAATAAAATTGAGAATATAACAATAGAAAGAATCAATGAAAGCAGGAGCTGGTTCTTCAAGAAAATAAACAAAATAGATAAACACCTAGCCAGACTTATCAAGAAAAAAAAAGAGTCTACACACATAAACAGAACCAGAAATGAGAAAGGAAAAATCACTATGGACACCACAGAAATACAAAGAATTATTAGAGAATGCTATGAAAAATTATATGGTAACAAATTGGATAACCTAGAAGAAATGGACAAATTTCTAGAAAAATACAACCTTCCAAGGCTGACCAAGGAAAAAACAGAAAATCTGAATAGAACAATTACCAGAAAAGAAATTGAATTGGTAATCAAAAAACTACCTAAAAACAAAACCCCTGGACAAGATGTTTTGACTGCTGAATTTTATCAAACATTTAGTGAAGACATAATACCCATCTTCCTTAAAGATTTCCAAAAAGTAGAAGAGGAAGGAATACTCCCAAACTCATTCTGTGAGACAAACATCACTCTAATACCAAAACCAGGCAAAGACACCATAAAAAAAAAAAAAAAAAAAAAAAATTACAGACCAATATCCCTGATGAACATAGATGCAAAAATACTCAACAAAATATTAGCAAACCAAATTCAAAAATACATCAAGAGGATCATACACCATGATCAAGTGGGATTCATCCCAAGGATGCAAGGATGGTACAACATTCGAAAATCCATCAACATCATCCACCACATCAATAAAAAGAACAAAAACCACATGATCATCTCCATAGATGCTGAAAAAGCATTCGACAAAATTCAACATCTATTCATGATAAAAACTCTCAACAAAATGGGTATACAGGGCAAGTACCTCAACATAATAAAGGCCATATATGACAAACCCACAGCCAACATTATACTTAACAGCAAGAAGCTGAAAGCTTTTCCTTTAAGATCAGAAACAAGACAAGGACGTCCACTCTCCCCACTTCTACTCAACATAGTACTGGAGGTCGTAGCCACGGCAATCAGACAACACAAAGAAATAAAAGGTATGCAGATTGCCAGGGAAGAAGTTAAACTGTCCCTGTTTGCAGATGACATAAAAAACCCTAAAGAATCGACTCAAAAACTACCAGATCTAATATCGGAATTCAGCAAAGTTGCGGGATACAAAATTAATACACAGAAATCTGTGGCATTTCTATACATTAACAATGACCTGGCAGAAAGAGAAATCAGGAAAACAATTCCATTCACAGTTGCATCAAAAAGAATAAAATACCTAGGAATATACCTAACCAAGAAAGGGAAGATCTATACTCTGAAAACTACAAGACATTCATGAGAGTAATTAAAGAAGACACCAATAAATGGAAACACATCCCATGCTCATAGATAGGAAGAATTAATATTGTCAAAATGGCCATCCTGCCTAAAGCAATCTACAGATTCAATGCAATTCCTATCAAAATACCAACGGCATTTTTCAACAAACTACAGAAAATCATTCTAAAATTCATATGGAACCAAAAAAGACTCCGAATAGCCAATGCAATCCTGACAAGGAAGAATAAAGTGGGGGGAATTAAGCTCCCTGACTTCAAGCTCTACTACAAGGCCACAGTACTCAAGACAATTTGGTACTGGCACAAGAACAGACCCATAGACCAATTGAATAGACTAGAGAGCCTGAAATAAACCCAACCATATATGGTCAATTAATATATGATAAAGGAGCCATGGACATACAATGGGGAAATGACAGCCTCTTCAACAGCTGGTGTTGGTAAAACTGGATACTTACATGCAAGAGAATGAAACTGGATTATTGTTTAACCCCATACACAAAAGTAAACTCAAAATAGATCAAGGACCTGAATGTAAGTCATGAAACCATAAAACTCTTAGAAGACAACATAGGCAAAAATCTCCTGAATATAAGCAAGAGCAAATTCTTCCTGTACACATCTCCTCGAGCAAGGGAAACAAAAGCAAAAATGAACTCATGCAACTACATCAAACTAAAAAGTTTCTGTATGGCAAAGGACACCATCAACAGAACAAAAAGGCATCCTATGGTATGGGAGAATATATTTGTAAATGACATATCTGACAAGGGGTTAACATCCAAAATATGTAAAGAACTTACACGCCTCAAAACCCAAAAAGCAAATAACCCAATTACAAAATGGGCAGAGGATATGAAGAGACAGATCTCCAAAGAAGATATTCAGATGGCCAACAGATACATGAAAAGATGCTCCACATCACTAATCACCAGGGAAATACAAATTAAAACGACAATGAGATATCACCTCACACCAGTAAGGATGGCCACCATCCAAAAGACTAAGAACAACAAATGCTGGCGAGGATGTGGAGAATGGGGAAGCCTCTTACACTGCTGGTGGGAATGTAAGCTAGTTCAACCATTGTGCAAAACAATATGGAGGTTCCTTAAAAAACTAAAAATACAAATACCATTTGACCCTGGAATCCCACTCCTTGGAGTTTTCCCAAAGAATACAACTTCTCATATACAGAAAGACATATGTACCCCTATGTTTACTGCAGCACTTTTTACGATAGCCAAGAAATGGAAGCAACCTAAGTGTCCATCAGTAGATGAATGGATAAAGAAGAGGTGGTACATATACACAATGGAATACTATTCAGCCACAAGAGGGAAACAAATCATGCCATTTGCAACAATATGGATGAAGCTGGAGGATATTATGCTCAGTGAAATAAGCCAGGCAGAGAAAGACAAGTGCCAAATGATTTCCCTCATTTGTGGAGTATAACAACGAAGCAAAACTGAAGGAACAAAATAGCAGCAGACTCAGAGACTCCAGGAAGGAACTAGTGGTAACCAAAGGGGAGGGGTGTGGCAAGGCGTGTGGGGAGGGTGGGAGAAGGGGATTGTGGGGTATTATGTCTAGTACACATGGTGTGGGGGAACATGAGGAAAACAGTGTAGTACAGAGAAGGCAAACAGTGAATTTGTGGCATCTTACTACACTGATGACGGTGACTGCATTGGGGTATGAGTGGGGACTTGATAATATGGTAGTCACCTCACTGTTTTTTCATGTGAAACCTTCATAAGAGTGTATATCAATAATACCTTAATTAAAAAAATTATTTTAATGGCTATCGTGTCTAAAGGAATCTACAGATTCAATGCAATCCCTATCAAAATACCAATAGCATTCTTCAATGAACTAGAGCAAATAGTTCTAAAACTCATATGGAACGACAAAAGGCCCTGAATATCCAAAGCAATCCTGAGAAGGAAGAATAAAGCAGGGGGAATTACACTCCCTGACTTCAAGCTCTATTACAAAGCCACAGTAATCAAGACAATTTGGTACTGGCACAAGAACAGACTCATAGACCAATGGAATAGAATAGAGAGCCCAGATATAAACCCAAGCATATATGGTCAATTAATATATGATAAAGGAGCCATGGATATACAATGGGGAAATAACAGCCTCTTCAACAGCTGGTGTTGGCAAAACTGGATAGCTACATGTACAAGAATGAAACTGGATTACTGCCTAACCCCATACACAAAAGTAAATTCAAAATGGATCAAAGACCTGAATGTAAGTCATAAAACGATAAACTCTTGAAAAAAAACATAGGCAAAAATCTCTTGGACATAAACATGAGCTACTTCTTCATGAACATATCTTCCCAGGCAAGGGAAACAAAAGCAAAAATGAACAAGTGGGACTAAATCAAACTAAAAAGTTTCTGTACAGCAAAGGACACCATCAGTAGAACAAAAAGACATCCTACAGTATGATAGAACATATTCATAAGTGACATATCCGATAAGAGATTGACATACAAAATATATAAAGAGCTCATGCACCTCAACAAAAAAAAGCAAATAAGCCAATTAAAAAATGGGCAGAGGATCTGAACAGACACTTCTCCAAGAAAGAAATTCAGATGGCCAACAGGCACATGAAAAGATGCTCCACATCGCTAATCATCAGAGAAATGCAAATTAAAACCACAATGAGATACCACCTCACACCCGTTAGGATGGCCACCATCCAAAAGACAAACAACAACAAATGTTGGTGAGGATGTGGAGAAAGGGGAACCCTCCTACACTGCTGGTGGGAATGTAAACTAGTTCAACCATTGTGGAAAGCAGTATGCAGGTTCCTCAAAAAACTCAAATAGAAACACCATTTGACCCAGGAATTCCACTCCTAGGAATTCACCCTAAGATTGCAGCAGCCCAGTTTGAAAAAGACAGATGCACCCCTATGTTTATTGCAACACTATTTACAATAGCCAAGAAATGGAAGCAACCTAAGTGTCCATCAGTAGATGAATGGATAAAGAAGATGTGGTACACATACACAATGAATATTATTCAGCCATAAGAAGAAAACAAATCCTACCATTTGCAACAACATGGATGGAGCTAGAGGGTATTATGCTCAGTGAAATAAGCCAGGTGGAGAAAGACAAGTACCAAATAATTTCATTCATGTGGAGTATAAGAACAAAGAAGAAACTGAAGGAACACAACAGCAGCAGACTCACGGGACCCAAGAATGGACTAACAGTTACCAAAGGGAAAGAGACTGGGGAGGATGGGTGGGAAGGGAGGGATAAGGGGGGAAAAGGGTCATTACAAGTAGCACACATCATGCAGCGGCAGGGGACAAGGCAAAGGCTGTATTTATAGAGAACACAAGTAATGATTGTATAGCATCTTACTACACTGATCGACAGTGACTGTAATGGGGTATGTGGGGGGGGGGACTTGATAATAGGGGGTCTAGTGACCATAATGTTCAAGTGATTGTACATTAATTATTCCAAAATAAAATTAATTAAGTAATTAAGTAAGTAAGTAAGTAGATCTAAATTAGGTATTGATATAGAAAAAAAAAGAATGACAAAGTGGGAGGGAGGGAATGAACCAAATAAATCCCCGTAAAACACATATTATAAAACCCAGGAAGAGCTACCCACCCTAGGGTCAGCCCACTCCTCTGTCTCTGGAGCTTACTTTCCTTTCACTTTGCTAAATAAAGTCCCCTGAGGCTTTAACTGTCTATGGGTCTCTCAGTTGAATTCTTTCCTCAGAGAAGACAAGAACCTAGGAATTCCACAATCCATGGCCAGGTAACAAAGAGATCTCCAGCTTCTAAGATTTTCTCTCCTTATAAGAATGAATGAGGGGAGAAGAGGAGGAATGTATCATAGATAAGCAGTTTTAAATTCATGTTTGATTTCTATCACAGACCCTCCTCACCATTTAGGGTATATTCAGATTTTGAATAGAGATTTACTTATTCTGAGGGAAATCATAATTGTTTCTTTGTTTACATGAACTTAAAATTTTAACACATTCTAATTAACAACAGGAGGCAACATTTTTCAAAAGTATATCCTTAGCCAATGAAACGCTGTAGGTTGTTCTCTGACTCATTATTAAGATAGCTAGTAGTATAGTGGCTCATCTGACCAAACATTTTCTGACAAAACTTGAAAAACAACATGCTGTTATTACCTAATCAATTACAAATAGTCATTTGTATCCATCACAAAACTGGGTTTCTCAGGATCTGGTGCCATCCTAAAGTGCCCACCTACACGAACACCCAGACCTTTCCATTCACAGCCCTCCCCAAAGGACCCACCTCTGTTCCTTAGGTTCACAGCTCCAGGTCTCTCACAGCCACCCCTCTTTTAACTTTTTTGTTGTGGTAAAATATGCATAAAATAAAATTTTCCATCATAACAATTTCTAAGCTATAGTTCCGTGCATTAACTACATTCATACTGTCATGCATCCATCACAACATCCAACTCCAGAACTTTCTTATCTCCCCAGACTGAAACTCTGTACCCATTAAACACCAGCTCCCCATTCTGTCCCAGCCCCTCACAACCACCATTTTACTTTCTGTCCCTACTAAGAGGACTCCTCTAGATACCAACTATACATGGAATCATGCTGTATTTGCCCTCTTGTGACTGGCTCATTTCCTTGAGCATAACATCTTTAAGGATCATCCACTCACACCATGTGTCAAGATTTTCTTTTATAAGGCTGAATAATATTACACTACGTGTATATATGACATTTTATTTATCCATTCATCTGTTGATGGATGGTTGCATTGGTTTCCACTCTTTGGCAATTGTGAATAATGCTGCTATAAACATGGGTGTGCAAATAGTCCCTTTGAGGCCCTGCTTTCGATCCTTTTGAGTATATACTCAGAAGTGGAATTGCTGGATAATATGTTAATTCTATGTTTATTTTTTTGAGGAATAGACATACTATTTTCCACAGTGGCTATGCCATTTTACACCACTGTGATTTTTAACTTCAGACTGATGGGTTATTACTTTCCACCTCCTGAGCCCAAATATATCAATAATCTTGCTGAGTGACCCTAGCTATAAAAAATGATGGTGTCCAGTGAGAATAAGCCACTTCTGAGGGTTTCAGTGTACAGACATAAAGAAGGACACTCTCGGGATTCAACCTTTATTGATTCACAAATCCCATCAATTTACCTTCACAAACTAATTTTGAAGACTTCTGGAATGATTACTTTCATCTTGAAAACAAAGAAGCTGAGCATAAAGTGGGTCATATTACATAGCTGATGAGCATAGACATCTCCCCTTATCTGGAAGTTACTTATCTAGTCACCTCAATGACCTGATAGAAACAAGGACGCAGAAAAAAATTTTTAAAAAGGCTTCTGGGTAGTCCAAACACATTATTGCAAGAAGGAAATGATTTCTCCCCACTTCTATGTTTTCCAGAAGAGGGGTTATTCCCTCTACATAACTGGCCTCTCTGAGCTACTGGCTCACTCCTTCTTCAGTGATGTCTCACCAGTGTTTTTGGGGGGCAAGAACTGGGCATGCCACCCTCACAGGGCTGGGCTATGGACCTGTCTTGCACGGCACCTCCATGCTGTAACGTGTCCAACATCAGGCCCCAAATCAGAGAGGCTCAAACCTTTCCATGCTGCCCCTGACCAAGTGGGTCAGTCTGCAACTCTGGGGTTCACAATTAGGAAGTTCACCTACTGCAGATATGTTACATTCCCAAACAATAGCTTCACTTGCAATAACAGTGATTACCAGAGCTCCATCTGCTTGACACACTGTCTCCCTCAAGTGGCTCAAAAAAAGGGAAATGCTGTTTTTTGAGCCATCATGTCTACACAGTTTATGCACTTGACTGGACAGAGAGTCACCCATCTATTCAACAGATAATTGTGGAGTATCTTGTCTGTGTCAAGGCATTAGGTCCAGTGACTTCATTCAAGGAGAACTCTTGAATTCTATCTAAGTAAACTATAATTCCTTGGGGGGGAGGGGTCCCCTATACCAAAAATCAGGCTACAAGAGAGAAGTACAATAATTTATCTGTATTTATGTATGTGATGAGATTTATAGGTTTTCAGATACTGAATATAATTCATTACATATTTCATGAATTTCCTTTATGAAGAAAAATGAACAAATTTAGTATTTTCTCAGAAAATATGGAATTCCTGGTTATATATTGAGAACTGGAATGAGCTCAGTAGGGGTTTGGATCCCAGGAATGCAGGTCAAAAATTCACAGAGGCAGACGTGTGAACATGCATGCTGGCATACATGTGAAAATGCATGCTGACATAGGTGAAACTGCCTACAGAGCATGGGAGGGAGCCCTCAATGCAGTACCCCTTAAACACAGGCCAGCCTTACAGATACTCATTTTAAAATAATGAGTATCAAGAGATTTGGTTCTTGGAAGATAGTCCTACGTGTCCTTCTATCTTGCAAAGTAAGATGAACAAAAAGCAACACACAACACTTTCCCTTGGGTCTCCATTTGAGTCTACAGTCTTTCTTATTAGATCTGCTCTAATTTCTTTGAGCTCCAGGGCCTCTTTGTGTGGAGCTTTCTTGAGATGAATACGGGATAAAGTGGCAGGCAAATGTTTGGATCAGCAAGATAGTGCTACCGGGAATAAGATGGGAAATAGCCAAAGGTTGGAGGGTAGATTGGAGGCAGGTCATTAAAATGAGAATCTTTGTGGGTCTGAATGCTTTGAAAACTTTAGAAAGCTGGCACATGCAATCTTCCAATCCTCCCTCTCTCTCCTCTCTTCTCATGAGGAGTAATGAGTGGCAAGCTTAGTCAATGAGTGCTTAGCATACATAGTCAGGAAATCTAGATCATGTTGTCTTTTCAATTTCAAATAGTCATGGTAAGAGTTAACATTTTATTTACATTTTTAATCTACACTGAGAGAATAAGATGATTGAATCAGTCAGCTCATTAAAGATAAAGCGATGTTAACCATGATGCAATGATAAGCTCAACCATAAATTTCTCCTGATACTGAATTTGGATATCATTGATTTTCAATGTCATGTGTTTCCTAATAGAAAGAAATGTTATTTAGAATTAAAAATGAGAATTCAATAATGTGAATGTTTATAAAATATGAATTACACCCCACCAACATAAATCTAAACTTATATATTCATTTTTCATAAGGAATTTTAGAAATACTTCTGATTTAACAAGGCCATTAACTACTGGAAGGTCTGAGTTCATTATCAATAACTTCTTGAGTCTCTGTGTTTTTAAAACCTCAAAACCCAAATGACAAAGAAAATGTTCAGTGTCATGAAATTACATTTTGCTTCACAAATAAGCAGAGCTGCCATGCTGAGTCATGGAAAGGGTGATGCTCACGGTTCAAGGTGAGAAGGCTCTGGGGAGGCTGAGCAAGAAGGGATCCCTGTGCCATCTCCACGTCCACCTGCAGATGCTGCATACCTTCTTTTTCACAGTCTGCATTTCAGCATGCTAGTAAGACTGGAAGTTCTTGAAGTCTCAGGATCCTTCTTTCCTTCTGCCTAACTGCAAGTGTCTTTACTGGGATCCTTCCATAGGCCATGGGATCATCCGTTCTGCTCCTTCCTATTCAGTGTTTGTCAACAGAATAGAAGTCCTATTGGCATTTGAAGTCCAACCAATTCCCATTGTGCAAAATGTTAGCATGTCTGGCCCCTACTCTGTAAATGCTATTGTGACATTTAATTTAAATGTTAATGTGATAGTCATTGAGATGAACCCAGAAATGCTCCTTACAAAAATTGTGAACACACCTTAGGGGCATTTACTGCTCCCAATCCAGAATCAGCTTGCTCTCTTTACTATAATTTACAGCAGTAGGTATCATATGATCACTTTGCTGCAAAGGCCACTAGAGTCATAGACATCACCCAGTGATGTTATAAAAAGATGAACCTCATTATTTCAGCCTCAAGTTTCTCAGCCTCAGCACTATGGACATCTTGGTCCAGATAATTCTGTTGTGGGGCTGTCCTGCGCACCATAGGATGTTTACTAGCATCCCTGGCCTCTACATAGTAGGTGTCAGTGGCACCACCTCCAGTGAGACAACAAAATTGTCTCCAGACATTGCCAAATGTCCCTGGCCAGGGGCTGCAGACTTGACCCTCACACTGAAAACCACAGATTAGCCCATAAATGTATATGAGATATTTTGTACAAACACAGAGATAAAAAACATAGTCCATACAGTTCAAAGTTGAGATAGACAAGGAGATAATTACAAAACAGAGTTGTAAGTGCTATAATTCTGGTAAGGTAAGGTGTGCCTAACTCAGACTGAGATATGGGGGTGAGGCACCAATGAGATTATTCCATAGAAAGCCGATATCTTGGAGAACTATGAAGGATGCTAAGAAAAGCCAGGCTGAAGCACAGCATGGGAAAGTGCAGGACCTTCCAGGAAGTGCAGACATTTCAGAATAATACACATGGGGTATTGGAAGTGGGCAGCAGTGGTAACACATGAAGGTCTCAGACACTATATGCTTCAGAATTTGATCTTCATCAAGAAGAAAGCACACAGAATGCTGTTTAAGCATGGGAGGAAAAAGGTGATATCTGCATTTTACAAGATTATCAGTATGGATGGGAAGCTGGACATAGGAAGGAAGCTGGTCTTGAGGAGACCAGAAAGGGGTCCCCTATTTCACAGAGCCATTGTGGGGTTTAACAAAATCATCTATGGGCACGCCAGCCAAGAAACATACACTGAGGTTTTCCATGAAATCGCTTTAAAAACTATAAAGTGGGACACAAATGTAGATATAAACTATCACCTCTGTTCTCCTATGTCAGTGTTAGAAACTTCAAAGACATTTCTTAAAATGTCCGAGACCATCAGGATAAATGACAAGATTATTGAAATAACAGTAATCTTGCAAGGTGATGGCTTGGAAGGAGCTACCATATAGTAAGCTGCTATATTTTTTATTTTAAAAACTTACTATGTATGGAAAACAGTATGGCACTTCGTCAAATAAATTAAAAATAGAATAACAACCATATGAATCAGCAATTCTACTGTAATCCAAAAGAACTGAGAGCAGTGTCTTGAAGGATATTTGCACACCCACGTTCTGAGCAGCATTACTCATAATAGCCAGGTGGTGGAAGCAGCCCAAGTGTCTATTGGAAGGTGAATGGATCAACAAAATGTGGTATAGTTATGACAATGAATATTATTCAGCCTTAAAAAGGAAGGAAATTCTGGAGGGGCTCAAGATGGCGGCATGAGTAGGGTGGTGGAAATCTCCTCCCAAAACCATATATATTTTTGAAAATCCAACAAATACAACTACTCCTAAAAGAGAGACCAGAAGATACAGTACAACAGCCAGGTTACATCTACATCTGCAAGAACTCAGCATCTCACAAAAAGAGTAAGATACAAAGCTCTGGACCTGAGCACTCCCTCCACCCCAGCGCACTGGCAGGAGCAAAAGAATCAGAGTGGGGAGGGAGTGGAAGCGCAGGACTGCTAAATAACCAGCCCTAGTAATCTGCACCGGGAGCACAGACATACATGGCATGGTGTACTGAATATTAGAGAAACGGAGAAGTAAACCCAAGACAGAGACTGCAAGTGGGTCCCCACAGCCGGCTACCCCGGGACAAAAGAAAAGCGGGCGCTTTTTAAAAGTCTTAAAGAGACAAGGGCTTAACAGCTGGACAAAATCGTCCTGTTACACTCAGCCCAGCAGGCTTTGAATCTCGAGGAACTTCAGGCACCCTAACCCCCTGGGGGAAAACACAGCCCCGAAGCCCCTCATGGCAATAAGCAGCCTGCCATTCATTCCCCTGGCCGGGACTGCAAGCAAACCGGCTGACCCGCCACAGCTGCAGAGCAGCCAGAGAACAGCCCCACCCACAGCAACCACACAGTCTCCTCCCAGCGCGCAGCTGCTCGGGACATACAGAGGAAGCCAGCCCAAACTCCAGAAGGCATGACGGGGCACCGTTCTCGCAAGAGAACAAACCCGGCACGGCTGTGACCCCCGGCAGAGCTCCTGGCTATCCCGAGGGCTACCCTGCCCATGGCAGCTCAGGGGACTATTCCAGAGTCTATTCCCAGTGTGCGGGTAAATGGCACAGGCAGCGGAAGTGGAGCGAGGTCCTGAAGGCACAAAGGGGCGCCGTTCTCGCAGAACACACCCAGCGCATCTGCAACCCCCTGCAGGGCTCCAGGATATCCCAAGGGCCACCCTGCCCATGGCAGCTCAGGGGATTATCCCAGAGACTGCTCCCTGTGTGCACATAACGACACAGGCAGCAGAGAAGGGCAAAGTGACCAGCAAGCAGGAAGGGACTTTGTTCTCCCAGCTGACACAAGTGCAACCTGCTTACAACCACTTCTATCGCCAAGAAAAGGCAGAAGAATCTGATCCAGTCAAAAATCACTCAGACAACCCCAGAGAGAGGACCTGGGGAGATAGATATAACCAACATTCCTGAAAAAGAATTCAAAATGAAAGTCATAACCATGTTGATAGACCTGCAGAGAAATACACAAGAGCTAAGGGATGAAGTCCAGAGGGAGGTACCAGAAATGAAAAAATCGACTGAAGGTCTTAAGAGCAGACAGGACGAGGTGCAAGAGACTGCTAATGGAATAGAAATCAGAGAACAGGAATACAGAGCAGCTGAGGCAGAGACAGATAAAAGGATCTCTAGGAATGAAAGAATATTAAGAGAACTTTGTGACCAATCCAAACGGAACAATATTCTCATTATAGGGGTACCAAAAGATGAAGAGAAAGAAAAAGGGATAGAATGTGTCTTTGAAGAAATAATTGCTGAAAAATTCCCCAAGCTGAGGAAGGAAATAGTCTCTCAGACCATGAAAGTGCACAGATCTCACAACACAAGGGACCCAAGGAAGACAACACCAAGACATATAATAATTAAAATGTCAAAGATCAAAGACAAGAACAGAGTATTAAAGGCAGCCAGAGAGAGAAAAAAGATCACCTACAAAGGAAAACCCATCAGGCTATCACCAGACTTCTCAACAGAAACCTTACAGGCCAGAAGAGAATGGCATGATATATTTAATGCAATGCAACAGAAGGGCCTTGACCCAAGAATACTGTATTCAGCATGATTATCACTTAAATTTGAAGGAGGGATTAAACAATATCCAGACAAGCAAAAGTTGAGGGAATTTGCCTCCCACGAACCACCTCTATAGGATATTTTAAAGGGACTGCTCTAGATGGAAGCACTCCTAAGGCTAAATAGATGTCACCAGAGAAAATAAAATCACAGTAAAGAAAGCAGACCAACCAAATATTAACTAAAGGCAAAAAATAAAATCAACTATTCACAAAAGCAGTCAAAAGAAACACAAAAGAGTACAGAATAAAACACCTAACATAAAGAATGGAGGAGGAAGAATAAGGGAGAGAAATAAAGAACCATCAGACTGTGTTTATAATAGCTTAATAAGAGAGTTAAGTTAGCCTGTTAGATAGTAAAGAAGCTACCCTTGAACCTTTGGTAACCACAAATCCAAAGCCTACAATGGCAGTAAGTACATATCTTTCAATAATCACCCTAAATGTAAATGGACTGAATGCACCCATCAAAAGACACAGAGTAGTTAGAATGAATAAAAAAGCAAGACCCATCTATATGCTGCTTACAAGAGACTCACCTCAAACCCAAAGACATTCACAGACTAAAAGTGAAGGGATGGAAAAAGATATTTCATGCAAACAACAAGGAGAAAAAAGCAGGTGTTGCAGTACTTCTATCGGACAAAATAGACTTCAAAAACAAAGAAAGTCACAAGAGACAAAGAAGGACATTACATAATGATAAAGGGGACAGTCCAACAACTGGATATAACCATTATAAATATATATGCACCCAACACAGGAGCACCGACATATGTGAAATAAATACTAACAGAATTAAAGGAGGAAATAGAATGCAACGCATTCATTCTAGGAGACTTCAACACACCATTCACTCCAAAGGACAGATCAACGAGACAGAATATAAGTAAGGACACAGTGGCACTGAACAACACACTAGAACAGATGGACCTAACAGACATCTACAGAACTCTAGGTCCCAAAGCAGCAGGATACACATTCTTCTCAAGTGCACATGGAACATTTTCCAGAATAGATCACATACTAGGCCACAAAAAGAGCCTCAGTAAATTCAAAAAGATTGAAATTCTACCAACCAACTTCTCAGATCACAAAGGTATAAAACTAGAAATAAATTGTACAAAGAAAACAAAAAGGCTCACAAACACATGGAGGCTTAATAACGTGCTACTAAATAATCAATGGATCAATGACCAAATTAAAACAGAGATTGAGTAATATATGGAGACAAATGACAACAACAGCACAAAGCCCAAACTTCTGTGGGACACAGCGAAGGCAGTTCTAAGAGGAAAGTATATAGCAATCCAGGCCTATTTAAAGGAAGAACAGTCCCAAATGAATAGTCTAAAGTTACAATTACTGAAACTGGAAAAAGAACAACAAAAGAGGCCCAAAGTCAGCAGAAGGAGGGACATAATAAACATCAGAGAAGAAATAAATCAACAGAAGAAAAATCAATGAAACCAAGAGCTGTTTTTTTGAGAAAATAAACAAAATAGATAAACCCCTAGCCAGACTTATTAAGAGAAAAAGAAAATCTACACACATAAACAGTATCAGAAATGAGAAAGGAAAAATCATGAAGGATGCCACAGAAATACAAAGAATTATTAGAGAATACTATGAAAATCTATATGATAACAAACTGGATAACCTAGAAGAAATGGACAACTTCCTAGAAAAATACAGCCTTCCAAGACATACCAAGGAAGAAACAGAAAATCTAAACAGACCAATTACCAGTAACAAAATTGAATCATAATCAAAATACTACCCAAGAGCAGGGTAATCAAAAAACCCCTTGGCCAGATGGATTCACCACTGAATTTTCTCAGACATATAGAGAAGAAATAATACCCATATCTTTAAAGTTTTCCAAATAATAGTAGAGGAGGTAATACTTCCGAACTCATTCTATGAAGCCAGCATCACTCTAATGCCAAAACCAGGCAAAGACCTCACCAAAAAAGAAAATTACAGACCAATATCCCTGATGAACATAGATGCAAAAATACTCAACAAAGTATTAGCAAACTAAATTAAAAAATACATCAAGAGGATCATCCACCATGATCAAGTGGGATCATCTCAGGGATGCAAGGATGGTACAACATTCGAAAATCCATCAACATCATCCACCACATCACAAAAAGAAGGACAGAGACCATATGATCATCTCCATAGATGCTGAAAAAGCATTTGACAAAATTCAACATCCATTCATGACAAAAACTCTCAACAAAATAGGTACAGAGGGAAAGTACCTCAACATAATAAAGGCCATATATGACAAACCCACAGCCAACATCACACTTAACAGCGAGAAGCTGAAAGCTTTTCACCTAAGATTAGGAACAAGACAAGGATGCCCACTCTTCCCACTTCTATTCAACATAGTGCTGGAGGTCCTAGCCACAGCAATCAGACAATACAAGGAAATAAAAGGCATCCAGACTGGTAAGGAAGAAGTCAAACTGTCCCTGTTTGCAGATGACATGATATTGTACATAAAAAACCCTAAAGAGTTCACTCCAAAACTACTAGATCTAATATCTGAATTCAGCAAAGTTGTGGGATACAATATTAATACACAGAAATCTGTTGCTCTCATATACACTAACGATGAACTAGCAGAAAGAGAAATCATGAAAACAATTCCATTCACAATTGCATCAAAAATAATAAAATACCTAGGAATAAACCTAACCAAGGAAGCAAAAGACCTATACCCTGAAAACGACAAGACACTCTTAAGAGAAATTAAAGAGAACACTAACAAATAGAAACTCATCCCATGCTCTCGGCTAGGAAGAATTAGTATTGTCAAAATGGCCATCCTGCCTAAAGCAATCTACAGATTCAATGCAATCCCTATCAAAATACCAATAGCATTCTTCAACAAAATGGAACAAATAGTTCTAAAATTCATATGGAACCACAAAAGACCCGAATAGCCAAAGCAATCCTGAGACGGAAGAATAAAGTAGCAGGACCTCGCTTCCTAACTTCAAGCTCTATTACAAAGCCACAGTAATCAAGACAATTTGGTACTGGCACAAGAACAGACCCACAGACCAGTGGAACAGAATAGAAAGTCCAGATATTAACCCAAACATATATGGTCAATTAATATACAATAAAGGAGCCATGGATGTACAATGGGGAAATGACAGCCTCTTCAACAGGTGGTGTTGGCAAAACTGGACAGCTACATGTAAGAGAGTGAAACTGGGTCATTGTCTAACCCCATACACAAAAGTAAATTCAAAATGGATCAAAGACCTGAATGTAAGTCATGAAACGATAAAATTCTTAGAAAAAAATATAGGCAAAAATCTCTTGGACGTAAACATGAGCTACTTCTTCATGAACATATCTCCCCGGGCAAGCTAAACAAAAGCAAAAATGAACAAGTGGGACTATATCAAGCTGAAAAGCTTCTGTACAGCAAAGGACACCATCAACAGAACAAAAAGGCATCCTGCAGTATAGGAGAACATATTCATAAATGACATATCTGATAAAGGGTTGACATCCAAAATATATAAAGAGCTCATGCACCTCAACAAACAAAAAGCAAATAAGCCAATTAAAAAATGGGCAGAGGATCTGAACAGACCCTTCTTCAAAGAAGAAATTCAGATGGCCAAGACACACATGAAAAGATGCTCCACATCGCTAATCATCAGAGAAATGCAAATTAAAACCACAATGAGATATCACTTCACACCAGTAAGGATGGTGACCATCCAAATGACAAACAACAACAAATGTTGGTGAGGATGTGGAGAAAGGGGAACCCTCCTACACTGCTGGTGGGAATGTAAATTAGTTCAACCATTATGGAAAGCAGTATGGACATTCCACAAAAAACTCAAAATAGAAATACTATTTGACCCAGGAATTCCACTCCTAGAAATTTACCCTAAGAATGCAGCAGCCCAGTTTGAAAAAGACCGATGCACCCCTATGTTTACCACAGCACTATTTACAATAGCCAAGAAATGGAAGCAACCTAAGTGTCCATCAGTAGATGAATGGATAAAGAAGAGGTGGTACATATACACAATGGAATATTATTCAGCCATAAGAAGAAAACAAATTCTGCCATTTGCAACAACATGGATGGAGCTAGAGGGTATTATGCTCAGTGAAATAAGCCAGGCAGAGAAAGACAAGTACCAAATGATTTTATTCATGTGCAGTATAAGAACAAAGAAAAAACTGAAGGAATACAACAGCAGCAGATTCACAGAACCCAAGAATGGACTAACAGCTACCAAAGGGAAAGGGACTGGGGAGGATGGGTGGGAAGGGAGGGATAAGGGGGAAAAGGGGGTATTACGATTAGCACGCATAATGTAGTGGGGGGGGATACGGGGAAGGCTGTACAACTCAGAGAAGACAAGTAGTGATTCTATAGCATCTTACTACGCTGATGGACAGTGACAGTAATGGGGTTGGTGGGGGGGACTTGATGATGGGGGGAGTCTACTAAACATCATGTTGCTCATGTAACTGTTGATTAATGATACCAAAATAAAAAAAATAAAGGAAGGAAATTCTGACACAAGCTACAATCAGATGAACCTTAAGGACATTATGTTAATGAAATCATCCAGTTACAAAAAGACAAATACTGTGTGATTTCACTTATATAAAGTATCAGAATAGCCAAATTCGTAGAAAGGGAAAGTAGAATGGTGATTACCAGGAACTCAGGGGAAAGGGTAAGAGGCGCTATTTAATGAATACAAAGTTTCAGTTTTGCAAGATGAAAATATTCTGGAGATGGAAGCACAATTGAATATACTTAATAACACTGAACTGTACACTTAAAAATGATTAAGGAGGCAAATTTTAAGTTATGTATATTTTACCACAATTTCTAAAGGTAATTATTATTTTACAGCGCTCTAGATTATGTATAGCATTTTTCAACTGAGAAATATGAACAATCAAATTCCATTACATGGCTCTGTCTGAAAGCGCAGGCTAAGCAGGACCCGTTCATGAGAGAGCCCACAGATTCTTAGAATACCTCTCAAGATCCAATTGCATCCATTCAACGAGTGTCTGCTGCCCAGAATGAGCTATGAGCAAAAGTCCCACGTTGTTAGCTGGGTTCTAGGGACGATGAAGCTACCTACCTGTGCATTTAGCCTTTCACAAGTGCTTTCTGAATATATACTCTGGCCAGGCAGTGTGTTTGGCACTGGGGAGAGAACTGTGAGAAAAACAGACTACCATGTCTTCAAGGCACTTTCATTATAGCACAAATTACAACTAATTACAGAATTAATGTATTATTTGTCCAATAAGGGGACCTCACCCAGTTTGGAGTTTCAGGGAATAATCCTGTAATAAACTAGAATTAACTTGGAAAGACAGGTGGGGATATTCCACGCAGTAGGAACAGTGTGCAAAAGCTATACAGCTGCCTCAGAGGTACGGAAGGCCTGTACAGCTGACTCCCCTGGTAGGAGGGAAGTGAGGAGGCTGCAAAGCTAGGTACAGCCAGGTGACGGCCTGCTGCTGGGCCCTTTCTGTGCACCTCCATTCCTACTGGGGGAATTTTATAGCTTGTTTGTTTATCTCCCCATCTCTGCTCTACAGTTTTCTAGATAGACCCCTCAAGCACCATTTTAATCACATCACTGCCCTCTGCAAATAGCTACACCTAACTCTCTCTAGCACTTCTCATATTAGTTTCAAACCTCTTTGTCAAGGGCCCCTGGAGAGTCCAGGCTCTTGGTCATTGCATAGTGTGCTCTGCTGTCCTCCACCCAAATCAGCATGCCTCAAGGAGTGAGCTACCTAGATGGTGAGATAGGATTAATGTACATAAAGTTGTGTACAAAGAGTACAGACTGACACAGAACAGAAGGGCTCACTCAGATAATCTGATCTACCTGACCATGAGGCTGTCCAGGTAGAGTAGTGGAGAAGACACTGGAGAACAGGAGCTGTTGTTGAGGGCATTATGGGGAAGTTGGGCTTCCACTGTCATGCAGGCAACTTATGTAAGATAAGAAGCAGGGGAAGAGAAGATAATGAAATGCAGAGATAGATTTGAAGAGCAGGCCCACATGAGGAAATTGGGGAAATGGCACCATGCATGGAACACTATGAAGCAATGAATGACAAGTGCAGGATGAAGAAAGCCAGGATACCCCTTTACATCACAAGTTATGTTTATCACTCTTCATTGATCAGTTGATTAGTAAATGGTTGCATGTATACTATGTGTTAAACCCTCTGATTTCCAAATCAGCTATTATTTGTGCAGCTGATAGAAGGCTCTCACTTTTACAGACTATTCAGTAATTATAATCATCTTGAATGCAAAGGCTGAGTCTACTCTTTGTGCATCTTGCAGTGCCTGACCCACAGTCAGCATCGTGCCCTTTCTCGGCTTCAGCAATTATGTTGAGCCCTGGTCACACATTTCTAAGACTCCCGAACAGTGGCAAGGACACACTGTGCTTTCCTCAGGAGCTGATAAAGCCAGGGGAAGAAACAAGTGGCCAGAAGTAGCTGACTCATGGCAAGGTGTCAGGGTGCCCTCATTGGGCTGCCCACTGAAATACTTTGGAGGTGACAAATATGTTGTCTGCGGAAGGAGAGAGGATCCTGCAGCAGTGACATCATGTCAAGGAGACCAGCAACTTAAGAGTCCATTCATTACCATGTTGGAAAGGGGGAGCATAGGCCCCAATCTGGTGATGCAGAATTGTGCTGGTAGTGGGAATAGTAGTACCCTCCTGTGCAGAGGCCACGGAGATTTCTCAGGAGGAAAGGGGTGTGAGTAGGATCACATGTCTCTTCATTGGTGTCAGCTGTGCTTCTCCAGTTGTCTGCAGCTGGAGACACAGGTGCCCTGCACTCCACCCCATTCTGGAGCCAACGACATCCCAGCTGCAGCCTGGGAGTGTGTCTTGCTGCTGACATACCAGCTACTCCAAGTGGTGGGGATGAGGCCTCTGAGACCAGTACAGCTCCTACATAACAGCAGTCATGTCTTGTCCTCTTACAGGACACATCCCACTTCTACATGCACATCATGATGTCATGACCTCATGGAGGTCAGATGGGCTCATCTTTAGCCAGTATCTACAAGTTCACCCCCATATCCTTTTAACATGACCCTAGTATTCTACAACAGCTTCTTTGACTTTCAGCTCCTCTTTGACATTTTCTGACCCAGACCTGGAATATGCCATTTCTCCAAAGAGCCCTAGTTCCTTTAGAAGGAAATGGCATTTAGACACCATTTGTACATTTGTATTGGGTCATCATTGCTTCTAGGTGTTTCAATAGAGCTAAAAAGTATGTATTTTTTTTAGAAAAAACAAATCATAATTTCAGATGGGTATCTCCAATTCAAATGAAAGATTACAAAGTTCTATATAACCTCTGATATGACTTGGATCTGTTTTCTCTGACTGCTGAAACCTTAATTCCTACAAGTATTAACATGCTTTCTTATTTTCTTAACCATTTTATATGTGTGTGTGTATACCAGTGTTTAATATTTTGAATATATATGCATAATTTAAAAATGATAATAGAAAATCTTATTGATGACAATAACTTAACTGGATGTATTTTAAGATTTCCTTGTGGTTCTTGTGTCTTTAGGTTATATCTCAGTAGACCTGGAAACTCTGGGTTTAAAGTCATTTGAATTATTTTTTTTTAGTATGTCACCAAAATATCAAAGAAGCTTCCTCATTTCCTTACTTCCCCGTTGCCTTACTCCATTATTCCCTTCCCTCTACTTTTTTATTTTTATTTGTCCTTTCAACTTGTCTTCTTGAAAACATAAGCAACTAGATATACGCTTCCTATTTCCCTCCTCTTCAGTGTAGAAAAAAGCTTCTGATTCCCTTTTTTACAACTGTACAGTACTTTCTTGTTCCCTTTTTTTACAACTGTACAGTACTCCACTATGTGGGTACTCTTTCAACCAGTTCCATAACAATGAAAATGTTTCTAGACTTTTGTTATAACAAACAGTGCTTCCATGACTCACCTTATACATATATTCCTCTGACATTGTGTGAATGGCTACTTATATAAAGCACACTAAATATTATTTTCTGAATCACTGCTTTCTAGATATGCCAAAATCACATTTTAATATATACTTCTTGGATTATTAGTAAAATAATTGTTCACATGTTTATTTGATATATATATTCCTCTGTATCAACTGTCACTTGTCACTTATCAAGATGTTCATATTTTTCTTATTTATTCTTACTTATTCATAAGAGACATGTAAAGATGGTAAGTTCCATGACGATAGGAGCCAGGTCTGTCTCACTGTCCATTATACCTTCAACACCCAGCCTGGTATCCAGCAAAGAGTTGCTTCAAAAATATTTGTGAATAAATATTTATAAAAGTAATGCTGTGGGGAAGTTGGGGTTCTTATGGCCAGGATCCTCAATGAACTTAAACCACCTGATGATGTAACTGGCCTGTTGCTAGGCTACCACTTCACACTTTTAGGCAATAAGCTATTATTGTGCTACATAGAGAGCTCGGCCCAGTGCTCTGGGCGGAGGCAGAGACGCTAGTGCTCGACCTACCACTGGGAGAACAAGCCGGGTAATAAACCTTTTCACCCCAAAGAATGTTTTGCTGTCAATTTCTTTGGTCACATTGAATCCATAGCAAACTTGCCTGGGGCTGAAATTATTGGCAAGACAATCGGCGTAGTTGGTAGGATTCACAGTAGCACAAGGAAAAAGACAGGCTGCCTGTATGGGAGGGGTGCTTCAGTGGGCTGCACCCGTGAATAGGGAGACAGTGGATTGTCCCCCAGTGGGTATGTGGTCTGAGGTGGCTTGCCTCCTAGAAGACTGGGCCCCACCTCAGGACTGGAGGCAAGTGGAGGTGACACCTGAGGCTGTAGGGGTGGCCCTTGGTATAGTAAGTAGGTCTTTTGAGAGACAGAGTGCTCATGAGGCAGCAGGGACTGTGGGTTGGCTGCATCTCACAGTATTAAAAAGGTCTACAGAAGAGAACCAAGAAATGGCGGCACAAGAACGCGAGCTGCAAACTTCTGTGGATTCCCCGAAGAAGGAAATGGCATCGATGCAACAGGAGGCAGCTTGAGAATGCAACCTGCAAACTGCTGTGGTTTCCCCGAAGAAGGAAATGGCATTGATGCAAGAGGCAGTACGAGAACGCCAGCAGCAAGGTGCCATTGGAGAGGTAAACAATTCCTTACAGAACAAGACAGCAGCACTGCCAGGTGTTCTGAAGGAGGAAGAGGCCATCAAGGAAAAAGGCAAACTCCTGAGGGAAGCACAGGAGGAGGTGGCACGAGAATGCCAGCTGTGAAACATTGAGGTGAAGGTAAGAGAGCTGCTGAAGACTGAGGCAGCATTGCTGTGAGGTACAGTAGAAAAGGTAAAGGTTGTAGCAGAGGAGACACTCGGAGGAGGGGAGAGAAAGGTGACATCAGCCCCAGAAATGGAGGAGCTGGGGAAGGATGAAGGGGTGGTGCTGGAGGCACCAGCCCCTCCTGTATTGAAAGCATGCCCAGTGGTTGTAAAGAAAATAAAGACCCAGCAGCTGAAAGTTCCCCAAGGAGAGGAGCAGCCCCCTCCCCAGGTCATGGAGCACTGTATGGTCCGCCCCTATACGCAGGCTGAGCTGGTGGATTTGGGCTCCTGGTTAAGGCAGAAGCCCTTGGGGTCAATATCAGCTTGGCTCCTGTGTCTGTGGGACTTAGGGGTAGGGTGGATGGAATTGTTCTGTCCAGATCAGAGATGGGAAAGCTGTCTTCCCTGACAATGCAGCCCACGTTGAGGCAGAGATTACAAAATGCACATCAGACTCCAGGGAGTCACTCCCTCCTCAACTGGCTTATAGCTGCACTTTGTGCTGTGTGGCCCAATCAGGATGATCTACTATCCTCTCCTATTAGATTGCAGACGTATGCTAAGCCCCAACAGGTGTTACGAAAGCTAGGCATAGAAATGCCATCTATAGTCCAGAGAATTATGGCCCAGATGAAGAGATTTTCACTACTGGGATGAGAAATATTGTACTTCAAACGGCTCCTACAACCCTCTTTGGGTCTCTAGTGGCCATTCTTTCCCCTCACATAGGGCATCCCATAAGCAAGGTGACATGTACAGTAGCAGACTTATGAGAGGCTGAAGCAATGAGAACACAGAAAGAAATAAGATCTGTTAATCACAAGAAGAATTTACAGGGCCCCATGAAGGTTACAAGGACCCAGATGTGAGTTGATTTAATACGGGCGGGAGAAGATGGAAGGAAATTAGATGGGAACTCAAATAGGATCATACTAGAGCTATGGCAACAGCTGAAACCAGAGCAGCAGTTCGAGCCATTAAGACCAAAGAGGCAGAAGTCAGAGACAGAGCCACGAGTCCGGCCTGTGTGTTTGCAAGACTTCCTGCTGGACAGCGAGCCAACCTCACTTGAGCCCACACAGGAAAGTGATTGGGGAACATGGTTTGACTGAGGGGGAGGTCAAGATATCTGCTCTGAGGGACCGGGGGGGACCAGAGTCCACATGTTGAAATAGCCATCCATTGGTCCCCAGTGAACATACAATGTGTCCTGGCTCTGGCTGACACAGGGGCTGAATGTTCACTGATTCAATGGTAACCTTGAGCGGTTCCCCGGGACCCCCACTATCACAGATGGTTACAAGGGTAAGGCTATCAGAGTGAAAAAAGCCCAAATCCCTTTGGGAATAGGGCGTCTACCCCCAAAAGAGTATACTGTGTATAGATCTCCTATCCGAGTATATTTTGAGGATTGATATCCTGCAGGGTCTATGGTTGCAGACCACACTGCAGGTGAGTTCAGACTGAGACTACATGTGGTGAAGGCAATTCGGAGGGGACATGCTAGGCTCCCACCCATACCTTTGCCTGTGCCTCAGCGGGTGACTCATACCAAACAATTCAAACTGCCTGGAGGGCATAAAGAGATTGGAGAAACTCTCCAGGAGCTGGAAAAGGTGGGTATTATAAAGTCCACCCATAGTTCTTTCAATTCCCCAGTGTGGCCAGTAGAAAAGCCCGATGGCTCCTGGCAGATGACTGTGGATTAAAGAGAACTGAATAAAGTCATACCCCCATGCATGCTGCTGTCCCCTCTATTGCAGCCTTGATAGATACCCTCGGCGATGAACTACAAACATACCATTATGTGTTAGATCTTGCTAATGCCTTCTTTTCCATTCACATTGAGCAGGAAAGTCAGGAACAGTTTGCCTTCATGTGGGAAGAACAACAATGGAGTTTCACAGTCTTTCTACAGGGATACCTTCACAGCCTCACCATCTGTCATGGACTTGTAGCGCAGGACTTGGCTACATGGGAGAAACTGCCAACGGTACAACTGTACCATTTTATTGATGATGTCATGCTCATGTCTGATTCTCTTTCAGATCTAGAAGGTGCAGCACCTAGACTGCTGCAACATTTACAGGAGAAAGGATGGGTGTGCACAGTACCAAGGTTCAGTTACCTGGTTTGTCTGTCAAATTCTTGGGAGTGGGGTAAGACCAAAGTTATACCAGAAGCAGTTATAGATAAAGTCCAGGCCTTTCCTACCCCTAAAACTGTAGCATTGCTACAGGAGTTTCTGGGTCTTCTAGGCTACTGGAGAGTGTTTATCCCACACTTGGCACAGATTCTGAAGCCCTTATACCGGTTGGTACGAAAGGGCATCAGGTGGGACTGGGATGAGACATGTGCATCTGCCTTTACTACAGCAAAACGGGCAGTCCAGGCCATGCAGGCCTTGAGTGTGATAGACCCATCAAGGCCCTGTGAGCTGGATGTTCATGTGACTGAAGACCGTTATGGCTGGGGTCTCTGGCAGCGGCTTGAACAAACTCGCCAACCTGTTGGATTCTGGTCACAACTCTGGAAAGGGGCAGAGGTATGATACACTTTGATAGAGAAACAACTGGCTGCTGTGTATCATGCCTTGCTGGCTACAGAACCCATCACTGGAATGGCCACGATAAAGGTAATAACCACCTATCCCATTTTGGGGTGGGTACAAGACTGGACCCAAAAGCCAAGGAGTGGTGTGGCACAAACACCCACACTAGCCAAGTGGGGTGCTTACCTACAGCAGCATAGTGCCCTCTCTAGTAGCCCCTTGAGTGAAGAACTCCAACGCGTGTTGGGGCCAATGACATATACTAGTGAAAAGCAGGAAGAACTTGCTTTTGAACCCTTAGTAGTAGAGAGTCCCTATTGGGAGGGAAGAGCCCCTATACCCGATGATGCATGGTACACAGATGGCTCCAGCCATGAGCAATCCCCAAAATGGAAGGCCATAGCTTTCCATCCTAAGACTGAGACAATATGGATGGAAGATGGTGAGGGGAAGAGCAGCCAATGGGCAGAGCTGTGGGCCGTGTGGCTTGTGATCACACAGGAGCCCTCCCCTATAGTTGTCTGCATTGATGGCTGGGCTGTCTATCAGGGCTTGACCCTGTGGCTTCCAACCTGGTACCATGCCAACTGGCTGGTTGGTGACCAACCCCTTTGGGGGCAAGAATTGTGGCAAGACTTATGGGCCTGTGATCAGACTAAAATAATTACAGTATACCATGTAACAGATCATTGGCCACTGGCAGCCCCAGGAAATGATGAAGCAGATAAATTGGCCCAGATACATTGGTTAGAAGGAAAGCCTGCCTCTGATGTAGCCCAATGGCTACATCAGCGTTTGTTGCATGCAGGGCAAAAGACAATGTGGGTTGCAGTCCGTCGGTGGGGCTTGCCTTTGACCTTCGAAGAAGTTAGTAGAGCCCGGCAGGAGTGTGTCATGTGCTCCAAAAGGGACTTACACCGAGTTCCACAGCATCCTGAGACAATACCTAAGGGGTCTATACCCCTTATCAGGTGGCAGATAGACTATATTGGGCCTCTACCTGTGTCAGAAGGATATCGGTATGCGATGACTGTGTTGGCACAGCTACTGGACTTCTGGTTGCTTCTCCCACCCGTTGTGCAGGCCAGCAGATGACCAAAAGAGGCCTGGAGTGTCTCTTTGCTGTCTATGGCCGACCACAGGTAATTGAGAGTGATTATGGCACCGATTTTACTGGATATACACTACAAGAATGGGTGCGACAGCTGGGAATCAAATGGAAGTTTCATGTGCCATACAATCCTACCACAGCAAGTATGATAGAGAGGCACAATGGCTTGTTAAAATCCAGGCTAAAGTCAGATACCAATCGTCTGCAGGGATGGTCAGTCCACTTATGGACCATGCTATGGCTTTTGAACAAGGGACCCTGAAAGGGAGCCCTGAGCCCCGTAGACATGTTAACACATATGGCTGCCTCCCCTATACAATTGCAAGTAGAAACCAAGAAAGAATCACTGAAGCCAAGGTTTGGCCACCAGAATAACATCTTGCTGCCAGCACCAACTGAACCCTGGAGACTCCATTGAGTGGACGTGGCCTTGGACCTTTCGACACATGGACCAATGATGGCTGGCTCTCCTGGCACCTTGGGGACAAGGCCTGGAAGCTGGCCTCCTGTGTATTCCTGGAATAACAGCAGAGTGGCCACCAAAGGTCACAGTAGTATATCCTGAAAGGCCAGAAGGTAGGAGCATCTTACTGGGGAGTTTTGTTTTATCATTATGGCCAGTGCATACATCTCCAGTCTATATATAGATGCTTCAGTAACCCCCATGGGGAAAGGAGTAAAAGTTTGGTATACTAGACCTGGAAGGGACCCCCTTCCTGCTACAGTCCTATCACGGGACCACTCTCTTGCATGCATCCTATCTGATGGACAGGATTTGCCTATGTTGGTGTCATTAAAACATGTGTCTTATTGCTCCTAAAGTCTTTGAGGATTGGGAACTTACTCTAGCTTGAGGATTATTATAATTTTTTGTTATTAGGAACCTCCTCTGGCTTGAGGATTATTATAATTTTTGTTACTAGTATCAAAATCTTGTTGTATCTTAATTTTTGTTATTATCTCTAAGTTGTTGTTATCCTCTGTTTCTATTGTGGAATCTTGTTACAGTGCTCCAGCTTTCTCTCACAGGGACCATTGCAGAAGATGGAAAGCGTGTAGATTGTAAAGCAAGAATCCTGGAGGGGTGGAGTGTGGGGAAGTTGGGGTTCCTATGGCCAGGATCTTTGCTGAACTTAAACCACCTGATGATGTAACTAGCCTGTTGCTAGGCTACCACTTCCACACCTTTAGGCAATAAGCTATTATTGCTCATATAGAGAGCTTGGCCCAGGGCTCTGGCTGGAGGCAGAGACGCTAGTGCTCGACCTATCGCCGGGAGAACAAGCTGGGTAATAAACCCTTTCACCCCAAAGAACGTTTTCCTGTCAATTTCTTTGGTCACATTGAATCCATAGCAAACTTGCCTGGGGCTGAAACCGATTGGCCGGACAAATGTGTATCTATATGTTTTATGTTTCTTTCATTTCAACAATTTTGTAAACTTGGGAGAGTCGTTTAGCCTTTGTAAATCTCTGTTTCTTCTGTGAAATGGGAATAATAGTTCCTAACAGGATTGTTAATTATTTTACTAATACATTTTCTGGTACATGATTAGCACCCAAATTTCAGTGTCACTTATCCATCATCATCATCACCTACCCATCATCTGTCAACACTATGGAATAATAAATTCATGTATGCTGTTTTAAGATGTAACAACGAGCAACAGAGGAAATGCTTGTAAGGCCTGTATAGACAGTCAGAAATATTAATACATAATAAGAAAAAATAATTGTGAAGCAAGCCAGACAATTGTTTTCTTGGCAAAATATTTGTTCAGACATTGTTCATGGATATTTCGTATATTCAGGAATTTCTATTCTTTCCTGATAGTAAATACCTAGTTGTAGTCTTGAAAGGAAGAATAGGTTATCAAAGATGAGGACGACCCATGAGAAGTATTCGTTCCCTTGATTTTCTTCTAAGATGGTAAAAGATTTGGAGGAAGAAATGAAAACATACATGTAATCCAATAAGGAGCACCATTAGGGACCCTCACGGTCCAAAACTTCTATATTTTGCTTTCCATATTTAAGATCAATCAATATCAATAAATGAGGTAAAAATCATTTTGTTTGATCCAATGGTCTTCTTTTTTTCAAGTCCAAGTTTCCCATGACGGGGAAAAAGTTTTTAATTACTGCATAAACACCACAAAGAAATATATAATTGCCAAGTAAATAATAAAGCAAAGGTTATCTTGGAAACAATAGCAATTTAAACCTTAAAGAAATTCAATACAAAGAGTGACACCTCAGTTTTCAAGCTCCATTTTCAGTGATCTGGATCCTGGCCACAACACTATGGTGAGTGTATTTAAATGGGCCTGACCACAAACTCCCAAAACTGTGTCTTCCCTTACCCAGTTAGATTTAATTAATGGAAAGAGTGATTTGGTTATTCACTGTGTAAGAAGCACCATACCAGGGACCAAGTTCAAATCACATCCCTACTGTCAAGATTCCCACAAGGTTGGGGGAGGAATCAGCCTTTCTTGAATTCAAATCTCTCTCCGGATAATCTGTCATTTCTCTGCTCCCTGCAAGAAAAACCTTTCACAGCTGTCTTCACTTTTTCACCTTCCCTTGCTCTCTTGGGTCTTAAACCTAAGCAATCTGGCTTCTACTCCCCAGTACTCTACTGAAAATGTTCTTGTCAGTGTCTCTGAGGACAAATTTTAATACGATGTTCTCTTTTCTCAGCAGCACTCAACACAGCCGCTCACTTCTTGAAACGTCCTCCTCTTCCAGCTTCTAAGACTCCATGCTCTCCTGGCTTTGCCCTGGCCTCACTCACACCTCCTCTTTGCCCTGCATCTAAGTACAGAGCTCCTTAGACCTCAATGCTTTGCCCTCTTCTCTCTTTCCACACATTCTACCTGGGAGCTCTCACACAGACCCTTAGCGGTAAATGTATCTCTACACTGATGATTTTCTAATCAAGATCTCTAGCTTACTTGCTCCTTTATGCTCCCACACCTATGTGCAACTGTCTCGTTAACATCTCCACTTTAATTATCTAAAAGGAAACTCCAAACTTACATGTATAAAATTAGGTGTTTGGTTTCCCAGCCCTTCCCACCAACTGTCCTCTCCCATCCTTTCCTATCTCAGTCAATGGCAACCCATCCACCCACTGTTCAAACCTGATAACCAGGAATCATGCTTGATCGCTCCCTGCTTCTCATTCCTCCACCCCCAAAATGAACCTATCACTAAATCTTATCAAAATCTATTCACAGTTCTCCATCTTTATTGCCACCACCATCTCTGGACTGGACTACTAGCATAGGCTCTGAATCCACTACTGCTGCTCCTACTCTAACCTACTCTTCTATTCTGCTCTTTCTCTATTCTTTCCCTTCTATTTCTGCTTTTTCCGTAACCTACTTTCCACCCAGCAGCTAGAGACATTTTTTGATGCAGTAAAACAGCATATCTTTTTAATGTGTTTTTTGAACCATGTTAATGTTTTATACGTCCAAAAATTATTAAATCAGTAACACGGGGAAAAACTCAAATTATACACCCACAGATGAACTTAACCACATATAAAATTAATAGCATAACCATAAAGAGAAACCAAAAAATAAAAATGAACAATGAACCCTATACCAATATTGAATGATTATGTTGTACACCTGAAATTAATGTTATATGTCAATTATACTCAATAAAAAAATTTTTTTAAGAATTGATCAAAGTTACTTTAGAACACAATACCCTTATAGTACATTATTGCTGTATTCTTAAAATACAAAAATAATAACTCAGAGCAATCTTGAACTTTACTTAAGGATTTTGTTTTGGTAGTAGTATGGGAGTAGTAATTACTGCATATATTTAAGGATTGAAAATATAATACTATTCAGAACCAGAGTTCTGACTGTGGGAAAAATGAGATACAAATATGGAGTAATGGACTGAAAGAATACGGTGGTTTAGGTCAGATTACCCACATCTGTGGGTATATAATTTGAGTTTTTCCACTGTGTTATTGATAGTAGATAGATACATAGGTGATAGATAATAGGTGGATGGACAAATAGAATGATCTCCGGCTCTATCTACTGAGGACCTAGGGGCAAAGACAATCCAGTAGCAAGGAACACAACTGTTGCTTCCCAAATCTTGGTTTCCAAATGCCATTCCCCACCAAAAGGATCAGGGCTCCTTAGAGAAATGGCTGGTTTTTCCAAGGCTGAGGTAGGTAAAATATAAGCTAAGCCTGACTATCTTGTTGGGCCAGAAAGCAAGAAAGTAATCAAAAACTGATGGGGACATACCCAAAGGACTCAGGGACTGCTTGAAGTAGGTACCACTTGCCAAATATTAGGTAATTTGAAACAAAAAAGAATCATGATAGGAATGGATTATAACCCATTGAATTTTTTTTTTTAAGTGAATCACTGAGACAACACTAACAAGCACAGCACAATTACAAGGGCAGGGAAAGAAAAGCCTTTCTTTACAGAAGAATACCAATAAGGAGAAAATCAATATTTTGCAATGACCACTGCATTAATTATTTTAGGCAAGAATCATAAACTTATGCTACAATCATTTGGGGGGAATACAATAAGTACATCCTCCAGATTTCCCCTCACAGATTACTTTTCAAATGCAAAGGGGAAAATGGGTACTTTCACAACAGGGAAATCTAGGTGACACCACCTTAGTCAATGACCAAGTTAGCTGCACCAACAATGAGAGAGTGACGTTATGTACCTCTGATGTAATGCATGACAAGGACACATCACTTATGCATAAAAAATGCATAATCACTCATCTAATCTCAAGGGAACGATCCAAAAAATCGAAATTAAGGGACACTCTACAAAACAACTTTCAATGTCACCAAAGAAAATAAGAAAACTGGAAGAATTTGTTCTAGAATAAAGGGCAGTTAAGAGACATGATAATTAAAGGCAATGTATGATTCTTGATTGAATTTTGAACCCAGACAAACAAAACAAAAAGCTCCAGCTATAGAGGGAATTATTGGAAAAATGGGAAATTGGATGGGAACTATACATTAGACAATAGCATTGTATCAATGATGCTTTTTCTGTGCATGATAATGATAATTACATGAGATAATGTCCTTTTCCTTAAGACATACTTGCTGAGGTTTCTAGGGGAAAAGTATCTTGAGTCTGCAGCTTATTCTGAAATGATATGGCAAAATTAAAAATGTATAAATAAATGAAGAAAATGATGAGGCAAAGGTGGTAGAATGTTAAGAATTGGTGAATCTAAGTGAAGAATACATGGCATTCATTGTGTTATTTTTATAACTTTTCTATAGACAAGACGGTTTTCAAAAATAAGAATTGGGGAGTAAAAAGTAATACCCTATTGAAAAGCTGACCAAAGAAAGAACTGATTAGTATGTCTTACTGTACTGAGAGTTAAATCCAAACTCCTCATGGTTAGCCCATCTTTGCTTGGCTAATTCTAATCATTTGTCAGGTCTCAGATTAGAAGTTCTTTCCTCTGGGAAGACTTCCCTAATCCCAAAGCCAGGATGGGGTTTCTATCTTTATGATATAGCATCTTGTATTTCCCCTATAATCACGGTTATTATCATGTTATTCATGTCTCTTTAACTTCATGAGGAGAGATTACAATCTACCTTTTGCCTGTTGTTTCCCCCCATCCAGCATAATACCTGGCATTTAGTCTGTTTTCATAAGCATAAGTACTGTCCAACAAATGTGTCTAATTCTTTTCTGGGCACATACTAAGGTTGCACTTTCCTTTCCCTTTGGAGTTAGGTGTGACCATGTCACTTGTGCAGACAAAGAAGTCTGAGTGCTAGAGGTATTTGTCATTTCCTGGCAGGAGTTTCAAGAGCTAGTGCATGACCCCACCCCCTCTCTCCCCCAACGACAGACAATGGCAATGATCAGCCAGAATGAGGATGATGGGCGGCAGAGCCCCGAGCCACCCTCAAATGGAAGTTTTATCAGCCTGGACACCTACCTGCCTAGGATGAACAGGACCTCCTGCTAACCACGACTCCAGGCCACTGGCCATGTTGTACATATAATGTGAATAAAGAATAAACTTGGTGAAGCCAGACATTTTTGAGGCTATTTGTTACATTAGCACAAACTAGCACATCTGTTCAAATACTGAATGAAACTTTATACAAATAACCAAATATTAGCATTAGGTTAACTCATCTGAAAATTTAAATATTCCTCAAAGGGGATGGGTCAAATAAATTACCCTTTACTCATACAGTAGAATATAATGTAGACATTAAAAATAACAAAATAGCTATTTATGTAATGATCTCCAAGATGGTCCTAAAGTGGAAAAACAAGGGTAGGTACACATAAATGATCACACACATATATGACAAAATATTTAATTTGAAGTGTTTATCAAAGAGCCAAGACAGGATAGGTATTAGCTTTATGTGAGGGCGGAGGAGAGAGGGAAAGCATATGCTACCCTCATGCCCCTCCTGCTGTAGGAACAACCCCATGGCTCACTGAAGCCTTGAGTGGTATATGAAACTGGACATTCTGAAATCTGAATCAAGTCTGTGTTATATGATTTAAAGCAACTACAGGATTTGTATTACCTGTGATCCAAAGTCACTGGATTTGCACACACGAGGAGTAAAGAAAAAAACTCTACGGAGCAACTTGAGACAGTGGATGACAAAGAAGGCTGCTTTCTGATTAAACCCAGGACAGACACCTCACAGCAAACTTCCACTCACAAGTGTATGAGCTGTCACTGGAAGAACACACAGGAGCCTGTGTGGTGGTTGCCTCTTGAGTATGATACTAGAGACAAGTGCAGGAGGGAAATTAGCTTCTTCACTATATGTTCTTTTGCACACTTTCAGTTTTTGTATCTTTACATGCCAATGTGCAGGAAATAGATGCCCATGTGGTTAAATTACTTGTGTAAGAGGTGGTATGGCTGAGTGGGTAACGACTCCAACTGCCTGAACTCTGATTCTGATTAGGTCACAACTAGCCATGCATCCTTAAGCATGTTAACCAACTGTTCTGTGACAGTTTCATCAGCGGTAAAATGGCAATAATGACAGTACCTCTCTGGGTTGACTGAGTTTATGATTTAGTTCATGCAAAGGTCCTACAACATTGCTTGTCGTATACCTGCTCAGTGAACATCAGCTGTTACTATTACCTAGTTCAATAATCAATCATAATAAGAATAAATGTTAAAGGAGTAAAATATAGCAGAAAATAAGGGAAAATCTGAATACCCTTAAGAACTAGCCACTGTTTTCTTCCATAGGATGTAGGAAAGAGATGTAGAGCAGATAAAATGGAAATAAGTTTGGGCAAAATCACCTGACAAACCAAGTGGTTAAAATTGATTACCTGATAAGTATCCACTTCCATACAAACAACAAAGGTATTAAAGTATTAACATTACATATGGAAAATTACAAAAAAAAAACCAGCCTAACTGAGGAGAGCTGCATCCAAATATAACTAGTTACTAATTATGGGAAATCTCAAAAAGCTCAAGGAGAAGAGAGGGTTGGGTGGGAGACATAAATTTAACTATCCGAAAATGAGTCATGAGTTTTCAGTACTAGAACAGCAAGAAAAGGGGGAAAAGGGCCATTTTTCAGTGCTTCAGAGGTTGACCTCCCAGAGCAAGGTACCTACTCTAGTAGTTTTGCCACAGACACAAAACACAACCTGCCTGCCGGCATCCATGTGCTGGGATGGTAGACGGTGAGGACAAGCAGGAGGAATTTTGCAGGAGGGGGCAATCACTTAAGAGTGGTCACCCAAGAAAGGGGGTATTAACATGAAAAGACCGAGGACAACTTTTTGTCTAGGATGCCTGAGGGATGAAGGAAAGCAAGGCCCTCATGGAGACAAGCCCTTTGCACATATAGTCCAAACAGCCATCTGAGGCAGCAAAATTTTGAAGACAACTGCCTGGGATGACATTGAGCCCAAATCTAGAGGGCTTGGGTATGCACTTCTTTAGAGGCCCAAGGCACAGGAAGAATTCCTTTAGCCCCTTCACCTCAAACCCCTCTGTTTCAGGTGAGAGGAAGTTCAGATGGTCAGGTGAATTACACGGAAAGTACAAAGGATCATGCATCTCAGTGTGAGGTAAATAAGGCTCCCAGAGGTAGAAGGACCAGAAAACAAGCTTCTGGGAGTCAAAGGAAAGTATCTATGGGCCAGTTTTCCTACAAGGAAACAAAATATCAATGCAATGACTGGCCAGAATAAAAGGGGACCTTTTGGGAACAGCAACACGCCCAGGAGCCCCCCAAATAACAACAATCAAGCAGCCCAGCAAGGCCTGCACAAAGGCCTCCAGCTGACAGGGTCAAGTGGTAGCTGAAGTCTAGTCTCCAAGTTATGATTCAGAAAGCGTTCCTTTTTGGACTGACCACTCCGTAATTCATATGAAAGCAAAGTGTATGTTAGAAGTGGGGCAGGAGGAAGGGTAACCAGAGAAATACAAAACCTAAGGAAAAATAGTGATGGACCCAAATAGGGAGGGGCTGCAGACTACAGCAGATGAGCCAACAACGAGGTGTAACAATAACAGCTAGTGTGTGTAGAGAGCCTACCGTATGCCTAATGCCTTACTAGCACTTCACAGGTAATCCCATTTGATTGTAACATTAGAAATGAAGAGAGTTCTTATCAAAGAAAGGCTAAATTAAAAAGCTGAACTGGAAACAGAGCAAGTCTGGCTAAAATAAAATAAAATAAAAGGAAACATAAAACTACATCACAAAATGAAAGCCAGGTTTTCTGTGTGAAAATCATATGCAATGTTGCCCTGCATGGGCTCCTGAAGAACGTGAAGGTCACCACTCCATTTTTTCCACTACTCAACTCTCCCTCTACTGGGCTTGACCATACTGCCTCTAGGATAATCAGAATTCTACATTAAGGGGGTCTGCAGGTTCAGAGAACTCAAATGCTCTCCTGTGTACCAGGTCAGGCAACAAAGTGCTGTGGGAAGACCAAAGACCTGGATACAGGACCTCAGCTAAAATTGTGAATTTTACCCCCTATTATCTAGATGGCCTTAGACAAGAAACCTACTCCCTCTGGATCTCAGTTGCTAAATCTAGAAAATGGAACCTATTATCCCCATCACACAGACGATAAAACTGAGGCCTGGAGAAGTGAAGTGACTTGCAAAAGGTCCCAGGAACGTCTTTTGTCACTAGCCTAAAGCTCTTAGAACCTGAATCATGCTCTTAGAACTCCTCTTATAATGCTCTACATGAATTGCTGTTAGTTATCTCAGAAGAGTAAGTATACGAACATGTGTAATAAATGAAAGTCTAAATATCTCTGAGGACAAAGGCATATTTCAGTTTGTCTAAAAGAAAATTAAGTTGATAATAAATCACAGTAAAACTCTTTCCAAATTATCCATATTGGCATAATGTTTTTACTTGTGTACTTTGGAGCATTTCTAAAAAAAAAAAAAAAGAGAGAGAGAGAGTTTATAAATGCTAATAAAAAAAACCCACTTTCACATTACGAAGCAGACTTTATTAAACTATAGGGCTTAAAGATATGTTTGTCTCAATAATTAATAACAAAATTTTAATTTATATGTTTAAGACCCCCATTAATTAAAAGGTGGAATCTCTCTTCAGTGGAACTGTCTTAATTAAGCATGCTTAAGCTCAAACTGTGCAAAATTACCAGGAAAGTTCAGGGACCCTTAAACAACAGAACTTCGAATAAGCCCCCGCTCTCAGTGAGCTGCCAGGTGTCTTTTTTGGACCAAGTTCTTGTAGTGAAACAAACTGAAAAAGATGTTAACAATCACAGGCAGCACCTAAGTGCAGAAGAATATATTTAAGTATCAAGACCTTGACAACACAATACTCAGCTGGGGAAGAAAGGTCTTTTACTCCTAAGGTGACTTTCGAAGGCCAGATGATTAGAGCAAGAAAAAGATAACCTGCATTTTTTTTAAATAAGAGAGGCTATATACTACATAAACCTACCCCATAATAGTCAAAAGCACACTAGCATAAAGATATAAACATTTTGATATAACTGGTTTGAGCAAAAAAAACAATATAAGAGTAAATTTACTTAAGGTGTCAGTTTTTTACTTGTTAAACTCTTGGGAGTTGGCCAAAAATTATTTTAAAATATAATTATAAAGGAACTTAACTAAGGACAATTTCCTACCTACAAATGCAAGGTAGAAATCTAACTATTCAATAAAGCATAGTTAGGTAGAAATAAAGGGTTAGGATCACATGCATACATCAAATCTTAAAAGGAACTATGTAAAAAAATGATCTCATATGCATAGAAAAAACATCTGTAGGAATATACATTAAATGTTAATATGGCTGTTGGTGAAGAATGGTATTAGAAGTGAAATATGTATTGCTTTCATTATCAAGAAATACTCAAAATATGTAGTGAGATAGACAATATAATGCTGGTTGGAACAGAGAGAGATGGAAGTTGATTTTATTTCCACCAGTTTATTATATATGAGATCATTGCTAACCAAATGCACCACACTCTGCTAAATACAATAAGGAAAACCAAAATGAATCAACAAAATCAAAATTAATATCCTCATAAAGGTCATGATCTAGGAGGAGAGATAATATACATGTTCCAACAATTAAGTACAAGGCAGAATTCAAAATGCACTATAATATAATAGTAAATTCAGAGCAGTAGAAGGGCAAGAAAGAAGAGAGATTAATTCTGACTGAATGGAATTAGGGAAGCTTAGACAGAGATGGCTATTCTCTGTAAGTGAATGATGGTGGGGAAAAAAGTCCAGCTCATACTGAGCAGTCACTACGTGTCAGGTTCTGAAATGTGCTCATTCATTCATTCAACCAACTATTCATTAATTCACCCAATCCTCATATTGACCCCACAAGGGAGGTACTATAATCCCTACTTTACAAACCAGGACACTCAAGCTTGCTTAAGCTCACACAACTAGTAAGCAGAAGAACCAGGACTGAACCCAAGTCTGCCCTTCATCACTCTGCTATTCTACCCTTCTCAGCAAAGAGGAAACACTGTGACTATAGGCTAAGGAAGAATGATGAACAAGGCCACAGAAGACGGAAATTTACATTTATTGAAGGGTCTCTAGTGGATCAGCCCCTATTAAGTGCTTTCTATATGAAATTCTATTTATTTTTCCTATGAAAGGATCATTATCACCTCTATTTTAACAATGAGAAAACTAAGGTTTAGATAGGTCAAATATCAGGTCAAACAGCTACTAAGTAGCAAAATAAATTTAAACTAGGTCTGAGTCCAATCTGAAATGAAGCCTGATGGATGGATAGCTTTACATACAGTATCTCATTTAAGCCCCCAAACAACACTGTACATCTATAGTATTATTTTTCTCATTTCATATATGAGAAAATGAGAAATGAAATAAGGTAAGCAATTTCCCCAAGGTCACAGAATTGATAAAAGGTGGACCCAAAATTTAACCTAGGCAGCCTGACTACAAAGCCAGATTCTGACTCTGGATAACCTGCCAGAAAGGGAGTAAATAGAAGCCAAATCATGCACAATCTCTAATGTCAAACTTGCAATCCATCAGTGGTACAAACTCAAGGAAGATTTTTTGCTGTGGAGAACATGACCAAATAATGCTTTAGGAATAAAGTGCCCCAATAGGTATATCAAAATTAGATTCTTGGCACATAAAGTTTAATAAGACATGAGTACTTTACCTATACAGCTTTTCAAATACGGCTCACCATTCTCTCAATGAGGTATATTTAATTCACCTAAGAAAATCATCTATGTAGTCACTCAGCAAGCATTCAATTATAGTAACCCTACTAAAGCATAAAGCCCCAACTAGGTGCTATAGTGCTTTGCTTAACATAAACCATATTAGCTTTACCCATTATTATCTCTTTCTACAGGTTTCTTTACACAGTTCGTGTGGAGATTGCAAGTTGAATAACTGAAAATTGAACCCGCCTGCCCGAACTAAAACAGGGAGGAGACGGGATGAAAGATCAAAAATGTAAATAGGATTTTGCTGTTCACATTTCACTTTGCCTTTTGGCTATCACGTACAATATCTTATCGGAAACATTATCCCAAGCTGACCAGCCAAGAGGCCTAGGTAGGAATGCCCACCCACAAAATAGGTTCAACATAGGTCAGCAACAAACACAGTCTGACTCATCCTATTAGCCAGCATCAATTCTTACTGAGTCCCAGAGCCCCCAGAGTGCTTTTCATTTTTTCTGCCACTGCCCCCTCTCCCTGAACTTTCCCTGTCCCAAATTCCTGAAGCCCTTCCCCATTCCACCCTTTTTTTTTAATTGAGGCATGCGTGACAATGTTATATTCGTTTCTGGTGTACATATTGAGAAATGGCCACAAGTCTAGTACCCATCTGTCACCATACAAAGTTAACAGTACTGCTGCCCACATTTCGCATGACTTACTTACTTTATAATTGCAAGTTTACTTCTTAACCCCACCTTTCTATAATCACTGCCGACGCTGTCCAGCACTAGGCAGACGGCGCAGGTTTTGGTCGCTTTCTCCCGTCCCCCACTCACCAGATGCAGGGCCAGGGGCAAGAGCAGCAAGAACAGCCACCAGTAGAGGTGGCAGCTGTTGGTGAACTTGCTCTGCTCGGGGTCGAGGTACCAGCCCCCGGTGAGCGCGGCCCACACGCCCTGCCGGAGCAGCTGCAGCGCCTGGGAAGCCATGCCGCCTGCGACCCGGACCCTGGCCGCCCTGAGCTCTAACACGCGGGCCCGCGGGCGCCGCCCCCTCCACCGCCTTCCGCCCCACGACCCCCGGCCGAGCCGCTTTCCCGCCTGGACCCGCGAACCGCGGCGCCGGAGCCGGCTGCTGCCTCCAGGCAGGTGGGCGCCATGTCCGAGGAAGGCAGGATTTTCCCAGGGTGCTCAGAGGCGGCGGCTCCGAGGATGCTCGGGAGGCTCCGCCCAGCGCCCGCCCGGAGCCCAGCCACAGGCCTGCCGTGTGGGGCGAGAAGGGTTTCTGCGAGACCCTCCCGCCCCTCTTCTTCGGCCTCTGTCCACTGCCTCCTCCTGTCCGCCCCTGTTCTGTTAGGGGGCGTGAAAGGCTTAAGAATGAATGCAGAAGGCACAAACCAGGACTTGTTCCTTTTGCCTTTTCCTCGTTGGCCGCCTGCACCAAAATATTTATGTAACACAAGGTAACCACATCACTCAGTGCCATTTCCTCCCTTGAGCCCTGTCTGCATTTTCCTTAATGAATGCTGACCCCTGTTCTACCAAGATAAGCTCCCCTGCCCTTTGGCACTGACCTTTTTTCCTCCCTGACGTTTTCTCCTCCTCCTCTCTGGAATAGACAACCACCTTTCTGGAATACTTTCAGGATCCTCAGTTAGGCTACTTGTCTTTTTATATATTTATTAGAACATAATCCCAGGCATTAGCCAGCTATTTAGAACATTGATCTAAGTCTTTCCCTACAGGTTAGGTAGGAAGATACACTAGAAGGTATCATTCAACTAACAACCTTTAAGCTTTTATAGTATTTTATAATTTATGGTAAAGCAACTTTAGATTTTCTTCTGAAAGTAGGTTCTGGACCGAGAAAAGATAAAGAGGAATCCATCTTTGTTAGAATGAAGAAAGGAAGCCCTCATTATTAGTAATTGATAACTTAAATGAGGTTCAGGGAAGAGAGCAGGGTTGGAAAGGGAGGAGATAAAAGGGAATCGTCTTCCTTAAGAATGAGCAGAGGAAGCCCTGTGTGGGTTAGGGCCTTGAGGAAGAGCAAGGACTGGAAGGATGCGTGATCCCTGCACATGCCTTTCCTGCAACATGCCTACTTCCCCTGCCCCAAAGACAGCACCTCTTCTCTGAGTTTTGCACCTCTGGCCTGCAGCAGCATTTGCTCAGGGCTTCCTTAGTCAGTCCCAGTAAAGGCATGCCATTCTTCCCACACTGAAATGAAATAAGGGCAGTCTATCCTGAGGAGCAGATCCAGGACACAAAAGTCCACTGGGTTACAGTAAAAGTGAACACTGCTGGGTATGCCTTCAGCCTTAACCACTCTTTAATATACTCTGCATTCATCTGCAGGAGTGACTAACCAAAATGTCACAATGCTACTTTCTATAGTGGGAGAAAAATTTTCTCACAGACAAGAGGATGCTTGTTTTCATATTGCCTCAATGCTTAGAAACTACCAGGTGTTCCATAAGTGTTTAATGAATGAATCAATAAATCAGTCAACTCCATAGGAAAGACTCATGTAAAAGGATCACTTTCAAGTGTGTGGGTCTTGGAGGAATGGCTATACAACAGGTCCATTCCCGCACTGAGGGAGCGCCCTTATTCATTCATGCCTGATTCATCAAATATTTATTGAGCACCCTCTGTGTGCCAGGCATTTTCGTGAAGATTGAGAAATAAATAGAAATAAAATGTAGTCCCTACCATGAAGTTCACAGACTGCAAGAGGAGATGGGCTGATTAACAAAGACAACAAAATGTGCTGTGTGCTATACTAGGATTGTATATATTGTTGAAGGCCACTGAAAAGATGTGACCTCAGGCTGACTGGGGCAATTATAGGCTTCTTACCCCTCCCTTGTGCTTGGAATGTACATTCTGAACATTGTTTTCATACTGGGAGCCACTATTGTTTTCATACTAGGAGCCACTTAAAGGATGCAACTTTGAAGGAGTAACATATTATGGAGACCATGTGGACTGTATATGTGACTGAACCCCATTAAGCCTCTGTATAAACTCTTAAGATGCCAGCAGATAATCTACTTGCTGTGCAGTTGCACAGGACAAGGCTCGCACATAAGTTCCCTTATTAAAACTGCCACCTACCAATCTGGAGTGGCCTGCCTCTTTCTTCAGTCTCTCCCTGCCCTCTTTGTTAAGGGGTCAGTTTTAGATTCTACCCAGAGAAGTCCCAAGGTTGCAAACCAACATATACAGGTAGGAAAGTCGAGGCACTAAAGAGGATATGTGTTCAAGTCTGTGAGGCAAGGGTGTTGTCAGTGAGTTCTCTGGGTCTTTCTAGTTCTTCAGGCTATTAGCTCTCCAGGCAGATGAATGTGAACAGCTCACCAGGCAGATATACATGAGGAAAGGAAACATGGCAATTTGGGGAAAATGTCAGGATAGTTGAATATGCCTAGAAGGTAAGACTGGGAAGGGAGGAAATGGATCAATAGGAAACTTAGGGAAATGCTAAGCAGAGGTCAGTTCTATTGGTCATATGAAGTTCTTCATACCTTCTAGACACTGCACAGGACTGTAAGGCTGTAAGCATGAATGTGACCTGGACAGCAGTAGAGAGAGAAATGGTAAAAAGCTGAACCAACAGGAATTGAAACGATATTGAGGGGTTAAATATGAGTTAGGGCTTAGAAATCAATTCAGAGTAGAGATAAAAGAATGAGGTAACTTCCCAATTTTGGTTAGTGTGTCTATGCTGTAAAATAAGGTTATAAAATATAGTCTATTTAGCATAAAAAATGGCTCCACTGAATTTGAGTTGCCTGGGAACTTTGCAGAGTGGGGGACAGGGTGAGTATAGTCCTGGAGCTCAGCTGGGAGAGATGTCTGAAATAGAGACATTGGCTTGGGGGAAATCATCATGGAGCCCCATAAAAGGGAAGACAATCTCCTGGAAAAGAATGTGGAGGAAGGAGCATGAGGACTGTGTGGCCCACTAAGATGAAAGGCACAGGCAGGATAAAGGAGGAGGGTAGGAGACCAAGATCCTATTATCACCAGCAAACTACTCGGGAAAGAGCAATTCAAGAAGGAAATGGTGAGGAGTGTCAAGTGCCATAGGAGAGGTCAAACACAAAGGCTGAAAGTTGTCAGACTTGTCACTGAGGGTCACCTGTGCCATAGCAACTTCAGGGATTGAAGATGGTGAAGTGAGATGCCTAATCTCATTATAACAAAAAAGAATTAATGTGTAGTAAAGGAGGAGAGACAGCCTAAGTAAGCTGCTCCTTAGAGGCCATGAAGGTAGGTGTGATCTCAATGCATATAAATGTAGGTATAGTGCCAGCAAAGTGTTCCTTTTGACTGGCTTTTAATATGGGGGAAGATGAAGCATGTGGCTTCTGCACTGCTCTGCTTTTCCTGGGATGGTCTTAATCTATTGTCCTGGCTTTAACTATTATGTATATGTTACTGACTCTGAAATCTCTATATTCAGCCATGACCTCTTTTCTGAACCTCAGACTTATATCCACTTGGGTGAACAACCCATCCCAAGACCTTTGAAATGTTCAAACATGTGCTCATTGGCTTTACCCTTCTTGTTATTTCTTTTATTGTACTTTCTGTATTTTGGATCTCAGTTAATAAAGCTACAATCTACCCAGTCATTTAGGACCAGGAGCTATCCTTGATTCCTCCTCTCTGTCCTCCTCCTCTCCCTTACCACTATATCCAGCCAATCACTAAACCCTATCAATTTTATCTCCAAATGATTAACTAGATATGCTTTGCTCTAACCCTACTGCCACTGCTACAGGTCCAGTCCTCAGGAATTCTCACTTGAACTTAACACAGTGACTTCCTAATGGGTTTTTGTTATCTCCAGCTCAACCCCTTAGATTAATTAAAGTTCAGCCAAAAAGAGGGAAAAGCTTTAGCTTTTAAACAGAAATAATTTTACATGGGAAATGGAAAAGCTAAGTAAACAATGGACAATGAAGAACCCAGAGATTAGCCAAAGCACAAGCAGGATTCTAGGACCAGAAGAACAGTGAGAAGAGGTGGTGTTGTCAGAGCTGAGAAGCCAGGGATTGGGAGCAGGAGAGAGTCACAGAAGGGTAGTCTGGAGAGAGCTGGAATCTGGAGCTCAGTTGGGAGGATGTCTGAAATAGAGACATACATGTTGCAACGCCATCTTACTCTTTCCAACCCACTGTTTACATTGTGGTAACTCAGACATAGCTGAGTCATTCCCCTTTCTCCAGCCATATTGCCCATGTTAGGGCTGCTAGGCAAGCACACTTAGCAAGAAATTCCTTTGCAACATGCAGTTGCCACAGAAGGTAGCACAGAAAGGTGATGGTTGGGAGACACACATGAGTACCCTGACTGTTCTCCTTCAGCCTTCCAGTCATCTACCTGGACTTTCTATTGGCCAAATCTTCTGGAGCTATAGTGCAAGGAAGTCTGAGGAATGTAGTTACCTGTAATACAGATCAGAGCATGTGAAGGGAGTTTGATCACAAAGCCAAAGTGATTTATACAAAATGTAAATATGACCTGTTACCCTTCTTCAAATGTTTTCCATCCCACTATAAACAAACAAACAAACAACAGTTAACGGTTCTCTAAGCCTTGCCCTCACCTAACTCCTCTAACCTTATTTCTGGAAACCCAAACTGCTTATATTTCTTTACACACTCCATGTTGCTTCATGCCTTTCTGCCTTTGCTGATGATGCCATTTCCTCAGCAAGTCAAAATATCATATGTCAAAATATGTACACACACACACATACACATACACACACACACTGGTGGGATTCTGATTGGAACTGAATCTACTAGTCAATTTTGAGAGAACTGATATCCTTAATATCAAGCCATTCCACTGATAAGCAAAATGTATTCCATCACTTATTAATATCTCTCAATAACATTTTATACTTTCTATGTAGAATACTTGTACAGTATTTATTGACACCCTGTGTGGGCCATTATTCCAATTGATTAGGAATGAGAAAATCAATGTAAAAAAATTGAAATATTATGGAATTGGAATGAATTGGTATTGAAATAATGAAATTTACATGAAAACTGGAACAGCACCCCTTGATCATCAGAGTCATATCCAGGCTTCATTCAGTAGGAATTTCTTGCTAAGTGTGCTTGCCTAGCAGCCCTAACATGGGCAATATGGCTGGAGAAAGGGGAATGACTCAGCTATGTCTGAGTTACCACAATATAAACAGTGGGTTGGAAAGGATAAGATGGCTTTGCAAAGTAGTAAACTCACTAATGTGCTTGGCTTCCTAAGACCTCTTTCACTACTTGTCCCCGTCAACTGTAACACTAAATGGACATAGACATCCTGAAGATTGTTCCAACAGAGGATAAAGATATGACTATGCCAAACAGCAGACCCTAGGCGAATGGAATCAGTCTAGAGCCCTGCACAAGGAATGGCTGATAAAAGAATCTATGCCAGGTTTTACCTGGGTCTGACCTTCCCACTGAGACTAGGTAATTCTGCTCCTCAGGGGAAGATTCATGTTGCTCTAGAGAGACTTCATCAGCCAATCTCCTTTCAGCCCATGGGCCCTAATGAGTAGCTAGACTGCAGGCCCGTTTTTGCTCACTAACTATTCTGGATGAAATATTCCTTGGACTCTCAGAGGTCTCTGAGTGTGGGCAGGTGGAAGAAGTTGTATTTGCTAGAGAATTAAAATAATGATTAATAAAACTGTTCATAGAAGAAGTTCTAGCTACTAGTCCTCATTAATTAATTTGCTCATTTATAAATATGTGCAAAAAAAATTAAAAGCTCAAAAGCTAATATCTCTAAGAAAATGTCCCCACTAAAACAGAATATATGAGGAAAACCAGAGGTCCTCAAAAATAATATTCTCTGAGATTTGAGAGAATATTACATTGATTAAAAATAACAGGCCATTATTAAAGAGGAGCAAATGCAAAGTAAAAGAGAATTTTAGCTATTAACAGAGCTTGTTATGATCATATACAAACATTTTCAGAAAACAGAGAATAATACTTGTCAACTCATTCTATGAGACATTTCCCTGATATCCAGGGATAAAGACATGACAAAAAAAGAAAACTACAGACCAGTCATTATCCCCCATCACTAAAGCAAAAAATACTCAACAAAATATTGGCACTCTGATTCCAACAAGCTATAAGAAAGATTATATACCATAATGAAGTAGGATTCATCCCAGGAATTCAAAGTTGGTTTAACATCCAAAAATCAATTACATATTTGAGGGTGGCCCTACTCTGTGTTGCAGAGCACCACAAATAATTGCTTTACTCTTGTATACCCATTCTCTGAACTACTAGAAAATATTCTGCCTCAAAAAGAGTGAATATACTAAGGAAGGGATAGTTATGGGACCCAGGGAACAAGATACTGAATAAAGAAAGAGAAAATAAAAAAGAATTCTCTGCATAACAGCCCACAGAACAGCAGGTCTAGAGAGTAACAAACCCAGATGAAGCATCAAGATGGATTCGGAATGCAACATCTTAAACAATTTTAGGTCTACTTGAATATAGACCTATAATTTTCTTTTCAAAATTTCTTTTGATTTTTTGGTAAATTCTACTTTCAAAAATAATTTGTCCAACTCATTTAAATTTTCTACTTTATTGGTATAAAGTTGTTTATACTATCCTCCTGTGATTTCTTTAAAAAGTGCCTATAAGATACACAGTGATGTGCACCTTTTCATTCTTAAATCAGTTGTTTGTATTTTCTCACTCTGTTCTGATCACTCATCAGGGATTTATAAATTATGGTAGTCTTTTCAAGGAGCACATTTTTTTATTTTGCTGATCTTCTCTACCAAATTTTTGTTTTATGTTTTGTTAATTTATGTTCTTATCTTTACCTCATGTCTATTCTATTTGAGTTAATTTGTTTTTCATTTGATAACCTCTTGAGATGGATGCTTGGCTCATTTGTGTTTTCATTCCCTCCGATATATACAGTAAGACCTATATATTTTCTTCTAAGCACGGCATTAGTAGCACATGTCATACTTTGATTGGGTTTTATTATTGTTCAGTTCAAAATATTTTCTGAGTTACATTGGGATTCCATTAATCCCTGGATTATTTAGAAATGTATCGCTTCTAAACATGAATAGATACATATGACCATTTTATAATAATCTATGATATCTCATTTAATTTGAGAGAACATACTCTGAGAAATTTCAATCGTTTGTTGAGATTTATTTTATGAGAACAATATGGTCAGTTTTGTAAATGTGTGTGTTTAAAAAGAATGTTTATGTGCACATTAAGATGCAGGGTTTTAGACTGATGGTTACCACAGGGAAGGGGAGATGGGTAAAATAGATGAAAGGGGAAAAACTAGTGAGAATGGTTAACAGCTTGATCTGGGTGATGGTTTCATGAATGTAACACACATGGCAAAATTCACTGAGCTGTACACTAGGATTTTTGCATTTTATTGTATATGCCTCAAAAACCATTTTTTAAAGATGTAGGGCTCTGTAAATGTCCATTGATTAAATCTGATATTAATTTGTTCAAGTAATCTGCAGCCTTATTGATTTGTTTCTGCTTTTCTATGTATTACTGACAGAGTATGTCTATTTTAAGTTCTGTCGAATACAGACACACACACACACACACACATTTATAAAATAAACCACATTCTTTACCATAAATCAAACCTCAGTATATTTCAAATACTTGAAATCATTCAGCATGTTTTCTCTGGAAGAGATTTTTCCCAAACATGCTTAGTTCTGCCTAAGAGTAAACATATAATATAAATAACATTTTTTGGCTCTTTTAACTGCATATTACAACTCAGATAGTCACATTTCAAGTAGAAAACCCCTGTTATTATAATTATTAATATTTAATTATTATTATAAGGTAAAAAGTAAGAAGAAATGGAAAAAAAAAAAAGAAAAAGAAAGGAAAAGGCAGAGTAACCTTTACTTATTTGAGCACTAGATGGCACCAGAACACTGCTTTAAACATAGTGAAATGCAGTACATTGCTGTTATTACAAAGCAGGAAAAGACTTCAAAGGATGAAACCAACAATACTCCAGAGAGCTTGTTGCAAAAATGACAGCTCTATTTTTCACCTGATTCATTTTTCAGTCTTCTGAAGGTCAGTGTCTATTTTGTGTGTGTGCGTGTGTGTTTTTCTAATGTGTATTATTTGTTTAAAATTATTTTCCCCTAACCTTCTAAATAAATTAGTGTCCCTGAAGAACAGAATAGAAATAATAGAAATAATCAGGGTATATTTTAAATTATAATTAAACAACTCTTCATAATAAAATATTTTACCTAAACATTAAAAGAGTACATTATGAATCCCCCAAAAACAGCCAAACAAAAAAATTAACATTAAGATAGATCCTAGGGTAATTGACATCTGATCACAGAGTAAGCAAGGGCCTTGGTGAATTCACTCTCCCAAAAAATAATGAAACATAGGCAAAGCACACAAATCAATAATTTCAGAACCCTGAAAATTAACCAAAGCCACAGATTGAACTGCAAATCATCTATCCAAGAGAAACTATTGAATTTAGGTAAAAGAGTGGGGTCTATGATGTTTACATAGGGATATTCCCATCTCTCCTCCACCCCAAGCTCAATTACTTGCCTTAAAGAAATATAAAATGGTTAAATGAAAGGACACTAGACAATAATTCAAATCCACACAGAAATAAAGGGCACCAGTAAAGGTAACAACAAAAGTAAATATAAAAACAGTACAAATATATTTTTGTTTATAACTTTTTTATACTCATATCTGTTTTAAAAGACAGCTGCATAAGGCAAGAATTACAATATTGTGTTGAAGGGTTTATAATACATAAAGATATAATTTGTATTAAAAGAAAAGCATAAAGGAAATGTGAGGAAACAGTTATACTGTAGTCAAGTTTTTAAATAATATTGTAATTGTTAATATTATCTGAATTAGATTGTTTTAAGATGCTGATTAACAATCTTAATGATTGACCAGATAATCCCTAGACAACCATAAGAAATTAAATTTTTAAAAATACCAAAACAAACAATAAGGCAATTAAAATTGCATATTATAAAATATCCATTAGCAATAAATAAGGCAATAATGGAGAAACAGAGATATAAAAAAGACATGGGACATATAAAAATAAACATCAAATTGGCAGATGTAAATCCTACCTTATCAGTAATTATATTAAGTGCAAATATATTAAGCATTAGAATAAAAAAGGCAAAGATTGGCAGAATGGGTTAAAAACCATCATCAAGATATGTTGCTATAAGATACACATCTCAGATTCAAAAATACAAATAGATGGAAAGTAAGAGTTGAAAAAGCTATAACATACAAACAAGCGAATGAGTGACTATAGCAATATCAGACAAAATAGAGGAGACAAAAGTTGTTACTAAGAAAAAGACAAACATTTCATAATGATAAAGGATTTATTAAGAAGATATAATAAGTATAACAAAGTATAACATATATGCACCTAACAACAGAGCCCCATAACATAGAGAACTGACAGAATTACAGGGAGAAATAGACAATTCAACAATAATAGTTGGGGACTTCTATAGCCCACTTTCCAATAATGGATAGTACAACTAAGTAGATCAATAAGTAAATAGAAGTCTAAATAACAATGACATGTTGTAGATATCCTGTATAGGCAGCATCAACCTTCACCCAGAATTTGGTTTGAATGTCGAGACTGATGGTGCTACACAAACACCAGGAAAGAATGAAAAATTTTACTACTTATATAATGAGATTTCCTGGGGAAAATATGGCAGGTCTCCCAAGCATGTCTGAAAAGGGCTTGAGAGACTGGGGAAAGGAAAATGCATTGGGTTGTTATTGTAATTAGCGAGTGGGATGAAGTGAGGGGGCCCACACATAGGCAGAGGCTTGAGTGGTTTGAATCACCTGCTGGTGCCAAAGGAGGGACCACTTAGGCTTTCTTATCAAATTGCCCAAACATAAGGAAAAACAACAATGGGAGGGATGAGGTTTAAAAGCTGTGAGCAGTCAATAACAAGTGTTGGTAAGGATATGCAGAGATTGTAATTCATACACTACTGGTGAGAATTTTAAATGATGCAACTACTTTGGAAAACAGTCTAGCAATTCCTCAAAAATTAAACATTAAACACCATCAACCTACCTATTCCACTCTTAAGTATATACTTAGATAAATGAAAACATATATCCACATGAAATCAAGTATATGAATGTTCATGGCAGGAATACTTATAATATCCCAAAATGGACACAAACCAAATGACCACAAATTGATAAATGGATAAATTAAATGTGAAATATTCATATAAATATTCAACATTAAAAAGAATGAAGTTCTGATACATGCTATAACATGGATGAACCTTGAAAACGTACTAAGTGAAAGAAGCCAGTCACAGAAGACCACATACTGTATATCCCAATCAATTATATGAAATATCCAGAATAAGTGAATCTATAGAGACTAATCTATGGATTAGTGGTTGCCTGGGGTTGTAGGTAGGAGATAAAGAAATGGGAAATGATTGTTAATGGGCATAGGGTTTCTTTTTAGGGTGATGAAAATGTTCTAAAACTAGATGCTGGTTATGGTTGTACAACTTGAGAACATACTAAACATTAATGAACTGTATGATTTAAATGGTTGAATTACATCTCAATAAAGCAGTTTAAAAACAATTTAAAAATAAATAAACAAATAAAAATGTATGCTTAAAAGTATCTGATCACCTTCATAAGATAGTTTAGATTTTCTCTTGGAGGTATTTACCAGTTCTAGAAAAAATAATTTAGACTGAGAAAGTTATGATTATGAAGGGTGTCAAAGGGCTTCTGGGATATGAAATAGTTCTGTCTCTTTACTTTGGTCATTATTACAAGGTGTTTGCTTCATAATAATTCATTAAGTCGTGTATGTATGTTTATGCATTTTTCTCTGTTAGTGCTCTATCCTAAAATAAAATCATATTTAAAAAGAGATATATTCTTATAAAGTCATCAAACTTTGAAGATGAAGAATCTTTTGGTAAGCTGGCAAAAAAATAAAGTCATCTATAAGGAAAATATTAGATTGGCCTCAGAATTTTCGTTAGAATTACACTATGTGAGAAGTTGATTGAATTGTAGTTGCAAAGTCCTCTGAAAAGGATCAATGTAAGTTTTTGCTTATATTATAATGGATCTGAGATTTTATAACAGACAGCAACGGCTTCCATTAAATAATCTGCTTGGGCCAGGCACTATTATAAGCATTTTATATCTATTAACTCCTTTAGTGTATAAAACAACTCTCTGAGGTAGGAGCTATAATAATCCCATTTTACAAATGAAAAAACAGGCATAAATAGAATAATTCACATATTAATGATGTGCCTCATTTATATAGAATATATAATTTCAAACATTTACAGAGCATCCACAAATCTGATCATATATACATAAAAGAAAATATTAATGAATTTACAAGAGGAGAAACAGTACAGATAGTATTTTCTGATCATAGTTTAACAAAGGAGAAGTTAATAACCCAACTTTTGATTGGCTGAAAGTACAATGCTTCATTGGCATAAGGCATAACCAATCAGAGCTGAGGTCTATCTAAGTGTACTTTTGAATGGCTGAGTTGGATTGGAGCTTTTATTTTATTTTATTTATTTATTTTTGAAACTTACAAGGGCCCTGAATCTTCTTGAAACTTACAAGGCCCTTGAAACTCACAGAACCCTGAACTCTATCTGCCTGCCTCCCTCTATCCCCTGACTCAATATAGTATAAAATAGTTTTAAAATATGGGTAATACAAGTAATATAAATTGTATAAAGTATTTAAAGTGTATACTATAAATACATAGTATAAAATAGAATATATATATAAACATAAAATAGTGTATATTTGTATATGTAAAGTATAAAATAAGATAATAGTATAAAGTGATGCATAAATAAATTATATTTGTATGAATCTATCTCTGGAGAGATACAAATTTAACCCAGGCAAGGAAACGGATAGCTGGGGGATGGAAAGAGTGTGAGGAAAATTAACTTTTCAAATATCCTTTTGTATACATAACTTTTAAAAAATACATATTTTTAAATAGATGAAGATGAAAACATGAAGGGAAAAAAACGTGAAAATTCATTAAGCTTTACACCAAGATTTGTGCATTTTATTGTATATACCTCAATATAAAATTTTTTTAATTTTTAAAATTAAGAAATTAAAAGTAAATATTTTATTTTTAAAATTTGTATGCAAAAAATAATTAGAACATATACATCGAAGATTTTCTAGGTTTCTTCTAGATGGATTCTAAACATGGAAAACATTAAAAGATGTAGATAACTAATCAAAAGAATAATAAGCCACTAAAAATATATTAATTTCACTTGAAAAAGCCAGCTGAGGATCCATTAAGTAGTAAAAATTAAATTTTCAGGACCAAGGCTGATATTAAGGAGAATCAATAGCTAGTATAAGTGGAAGCTGGGGCTCAGAATCTACCTGTTGAATCATACTGGAATTTATCAATATTTTTTCAAGATGTTTAATTTCAAGTCTTTGAGAGGTTGAGGTTTTTTTGTTTTGTTTTTTCTGAAAGGCTATTCTTACTGTTATGGAAAACCAGTTTGCCCAAGAGCATTATCAGATAAGAAAATACCCTTGAAAGAGATACTTACTGGAAGCGTTCCCTCACTGAACCCTCAACTTTATAAAGTGAGTTGAGAAGAGATTAGGATAACTTCATATAATCTTGTGATGAAGTAGCAAACACAAACAACCCTTTACGTTTATATGGCAGAAGACACTTTGCAAAGTACTTCACATCCATCGGCTCCTTCAAGATAACAAAACCAACCCTATACAGTACAAATAACACCCATAAAACTGGGAAGTCCACAACATGACACAGATGCCATGGCTTTGAGCCCTGGAAATTCTTACTGAGATTAAAACTAATTTTGCGGCAAACAGCAGCAGGCGGAAGGGATTACAGCAGAGTAGTTATAACTGGTATGCTCCACATTTGTGTCTAAAGGCAGGAAAGGTCAGTGGTTTAATCTAAGAGTTCTGAAGACATTCAGCAGAGATTTTAAAGACTGAGAAAAAGAGCTGACTTCATAAAAGAAATCTCAGCCACATAAATCAGTACTGAATTAGCCCACATTTAAAGCAGAAATTAGAAATCATACTTGGATTTATTTAGTGTTTTTCATCTAAGAATTTCAAAGAAGCTGCTTAATTTTGTTATTGCATCATAATATTCATCATATTCTTAAGGGAGCATAGTAATATTCTCCCGATCTTATGTATAGATTTAAAAATTGGAGAGTTGAAACAAAAGCTCAAGGTCACTAAAAAGGTCAGTAGTGTAAATTTGAATTTTGCTGTGTATCTCTCTCTAGTTTAGGAAGGTAACATCCCCCAAATAGACCTGCTATGCAAGAAACCATCATTTTCATAGAATGGGTAAGACACAAGAGCACTACAGAGTAAATTTCACAGTAGAAAACCCTGCTCACACAACAGACCCATGAGTCCTAGAACTGGACAGTTTAGCCAAGAATGTTAACTTACTGTATGTTTTGCAATGTAAATAGCAAGCTGTTAGCTCTTGATAAAAAAGTAAACATAGCAAGTATAAACCCATTACTCTGTGGTTTATTCACTGTGATTCTAGGAGGATGACTTGCTCTCTATCTTCCTTTTTTTTTTTTAATCATCTTTGTCCTCTGTATCCTCTTTTTATTATTTCTAGCAGGTTATAAAGAATTAGTCATTATATTTGAAAAGACTCCAGTAACATATAAATAAAATAAAACTAATTTTAATGGGACAAACTGTACAAAAATGGCAACTCAGAGTAGAAAGGCAACCTTCTTATCTCAGGCCCAAGGTCACGGGCTTTGTAGCTTTACTTCAGAAGGGATATCTTCAAGGGTTTAAAAATGACCCTGGCTCTTTGAAACCACTCAGACTTTTACATTGTTGTATCAGTCAATGAAGTAATTCACTGTCCATTTGAGCAGCACTGACAATAATCTGTAACTTTAAGCAGGACAGACAAGGCTCCAGTCTTACCCAGTGATTAAAGTTACAGACATTCTCAAAATCACGATTACTCTATCTAAATCTGAAAACCAGCTGAAATGCTGAGAATAAACAGTAACAAGACACACATTTAAAGCTTCAACACATACAATACCTGCCCATAAATGTTAACTTATTATTGTTGCTGTATCATCATCATCACTGTTGTTATTCCTTTAACCCCATATCTTTAAACGCACACATGGAAGCCAAAGAACCAAACAAACAAGAAGTACTTGTACTACTTTTCACATACAGTACATTAATTTACAGTTACTCAACTGCAATACTGAAGTAATGAACTGGGCCTTCTTGCGAATGTGAACACCAAAGTATATTGTGAATTCCCTTGCAGCACTGGTTCACTTAATCTTTCTCCAGATAATCGCTTGTCCAATTCTTTATCTCCTTCAAGTCTTGGTTCAAATCTGACCTTCTAAATGGGGCCACCCTGTCCACCACACTGAGTACCAGAACATGCCCCTGCTCACTCCACCCCACCCCCAATCCTGATCCATCTTTTCTTGCTCTCTTTTTCATTTTTATACAGCAGTTATCAAATTTGAATATACCATGTAACTTATTTATTTCTCCTATTTCTCACCTACTGCTACTAAAACTTAAGGTCCATGATGATAGAGAACTTCCTTTGTTTTGTTCACCTTTATACTCCAAGTACTTAGATTACTGCCTAACACTGAAAAAAAAATTGAATATTGAACCTATTTTTTTCTGTGTATTGTCCAGACTCTATCACAAACTACCTCTGTAATTACCTGGTTTTACTATAGTATGGTTCATGATGAATACATAATAAGAACATAGGTAATTACAATGAAACTAGAAAAGGAAGAACAAATGAGGCCCAAAGTCAGTAGAAGGAGGGACATAATAAAGATCAAAGCAGAAATAAATAAAATTGAGAAGAATATAACAATAGAAAGAATCAATGAAAGCAGGAGCTGGTTCTTCGAGAAAATAAAATAGATAAACCCCTAGCGAGACTTATCAAGAAAAAAAGAGAGTCTACACGCATAATCAGAAATGAGAAATAGAACTAAAACATACAGATAAATTGACCAGCATTGTTTCATATTTCTGTAGCTCTCTTTTCTGTCTGGTTAAATAGAAGAAGCTACATTCTCTTTCATGCTTCTGCATTCAACTTGATGCAAAATATTTTGTTGATTGAAATGTATGGAGAAATCCAACCTCATACAGGTAGGTGGTTGAAAAAAGTAGACGTATATTTTAAACTTTTTATTTGGAGATAATTGTAGATTTACAAGCAGTTGTAGGAAATAATAGAGAGAGATCTTGAGTACCACTCACACAATTTTCCCCAGTGGTAGCATTTCACATAACTATAAAACAATATTGCAACCAGGAAATCAACACTGATAAAATCCAATGAGTTTACTTGGGTTTCAACAGTTTAACATGCATTTGCTATGTGTGTGCTATTTAGTTCTGTGCAATTTTATCACATGTGGACAATCATATGACCAGCTCCGCAGTTAAGATACAGAACAGTTCCATCACCCAGATCTCCCATGCTGCCCTGTTTAACCATAGCCACCTTCCAATCACTCTCCCCACCCTGCCCTAACTCCTGGATACCGCTAATGTTTTCTGAGGCAGAAGCATTTTTTAATAGCTTTTTTAGGTAATCATGGATATTCTCTAGTACTATTCCAAAACTCAACAAGTGCTGGTTTTTTAAAGACTACTTGCAAAATAGAAGCTGAACCATTATCAATGAACCCTTCATAATAAATTTTGAATGGTCTTTTTTCATTCATGACTCGGTGATAACAAAAAGATTGGTCTTTGCAAAACATTGGCTCACCAAGCCCTACAGAACTTCCAAATGTTGGTTTATTTAATTATACAAAAGCAAGAAATCACATTTGTTAATATTACTACTAACCCTATCAGAGAAGTCTTTAGTGTTTGGGAAGTTGTGGAGCTTATGGGATACATACAAGTTTTCCAAAATCCTGAGTTTTGCTTGGAAGCTCAAATTTTGTCATTGGCAACAAATACTATCAGTGGTTTTCCATGAAATAATAGTCTCATTTTGTTCATTTTCAAGAAATTGTTTTCCAAATATCCAAATCTGAATAACTATAATTTGTCAGTCATGCTTTCAATTAAAAATGGTGTGGCATGGAAAAAAATCTGACTAGATTAATACAGCTCAAAGAATCACCCAAGTGCTTCTTGGTATGCAGCAGAATTGTTTTATATGAATTTCCCACTTTGCCCTACAGAATATTAAATACCTAAATTCACGAGTCAAGATTTAATAAAGTTAATCACCTTTACTGCTTTGTCAAGGACATTTCAAAGTGAACCTGGCAGTTTTTAATTTTACCGACATTGAAGAATACAATAACTACTTGTACAAACTGGTGCCACTGACTTGATTTGCTCCACTAACCATTACTTTTACATCATGAGTACAAATGATCAACTAACATTTTAGTATAATTATGAAAATAGTTTTGACCTGTGGACTCTCTGAAACAGTCTTTGGATCTCTTGGGGCCCATGGACCACATTTTCAGAACTGCTGAGCTAAGACAATAGGGGCAGTGGTAGTTTATTAAAGGAAAATTCCAAATGAGAAGGTGATTCTTAAGGATTGAGAGAACAATTCCATATGGCCACTCCATTTTCCCTAACACTAACCTGTTATCCTCTTTGTCTGATTCTTTTAAATTTTATCCCTTAGTTATTACTTTTATCAACTTCCACTTAAATATATTTGCCACCAAAGTTGTCTTAACACCCTATTCCTCTTCTGTTAGTATCTCCCTGGAGGAATGTGCTGAGCCAGACAGTGAGTGAGCATGGTTACAGCACGCACTGCTGAGTAGTGAATGACAGATTCTACTTCCCCAACCGTGAGAGTTTGAAAAAGAGACACAAGTAGCCATGATGAATTTAGGATAATCAAGCCCAGCCAGAGTCCCTGCCATGACAGTTTGCTGCTCAGAGGTCCCAAATGGGGAAAAGGTAACATGGCTGGAGATTCAAGGAGTCTATAGGGTGAGTCTTCGAATCATGGTGCAGAGAATTTTATCCACTTGGTTCTCCTCTAGTACCAGATGTGTGAATCAAGCAGGGGCTCAAGTTTAGCCAAGTTAGAAGGGTGTGCAGACTGATCCCTCTGGAACTAGCTGGGTCCCAGCAGGCAGCAGAGAGTCCTTGAAAGGCAATGGAAAGGGGGTCAGAGTGAATGGAACTGTCACACAGCATAGCTGGGCCTATTAAATCACTCACTAGGTCCACATATACTAATCCATGACCCAGAACAGTACTCTACAGTGTGAACAATGACTTTGAGAATTAATTCCAAAACTCAATCCCCTCCATTCATCCCTGCTCTCCTTTCTGAGTTTCTGATTCTCTGACATTCCAACTATATAGCTAGTTGCCAAATCATCCCATATTCAACATGCCAAAAAAGAAACTCTCTCTAAAACTGTTTCCTAGGTCATTTCACACCATTTCCATGCACCTAGTTGCTTAAACTAGAAACCTGGGTGGGAGTATCTTGAACACATCCCACAAACCCTTATTCACAATTATAAAACCCCAAAAGCTCTACAAATCCAAACAGATTTTGTAAGGTGGCGATGGAACTCATTTGGGGCATCAGAATGTAACTTGAAATAAGTAATATGAGGTTGTTTGCAGTCTTTATTTACCCCACTTGGTGAGAAGTAAAGTAATATGTTAAAGGTCACATACTCAATAAGTGGCAGAACTTGAAGGACTGAAAGAAAACTGAAAAGGCTCTCTCTTTATGTAATTCAATGTCATTACATGTCCTATGCTCATTAAACCAAAACAGTCTCTTGGTTTGCTGGTGATAAATGACCCACACTTCAGGACACTCTCATTTCTTTAGAGTTTTGATAACTGGGCTCTCTTTCCTGCCTCATCTCCTGCCATATTAACCTTCCAACCCCTAGCAGTCCCCTGAGCCCACTGCTTATCTGTACTCTCATGCCTTTGTTCATGATGCCTGGAATGTCCTGCTTCCTCTTTTCTAATAATTCTTGTCCTACTCAGCTCAAATGACATATTTAGGCTATTAATTTGGCAAATAGAGAAATTAGTCTATTCAGCCCAGGCTTGATGAATTGCTCCTTCATCTTGAGCCCAGGACAGCTGTTTTTTTCTTCTGCTATGGAACTTAATTTATTTTCTTTTTTTAATGTATTTTTTATTTTTTTATTAAGGTATTATTGATATACACTCTTATGAAGGTTTCACATGAAGAAACAATGTGGTTATAAGACTTACACAGATTATCAAGTCCCAACCCAAACCTCAATGCAGTCACCGTCCTCGGGTGTAGTAAGATGCCACAGATTCACTATCTGCCTTCTCTGTGCTACACTGTTTTCCCTGAGATCCCCCACACCATGTGTACTAAACAAAATAACCTTCAATCCCCTTCTCCTACTCTCCCCACTGCCCTCCCACACCTCTCCCCTTTGGTAACCACTAGTTCCTTCTTGGAGTCTCTGAGTCTGCTATTTTGTTCCTTCACTTCTGCTTTGTCATTATACTCCACAAATAAGGGAAATCATTTGGCACTTGTCTTTCTCCGCCTGGCTTATTTCACTGAGCATAATATCCTCAAGCTCCATCCATGTTGTTGCAAATGGAAGGATTTCTTTCTTTCTTATGGCTGAACAGTATTCCATTGTGTATATGTACCACATGTTCTTTATCCATTCATCTACTGATGGACACTTAGGTTGCTTCCATATCTTGGCTATTGCAAAAAGTGCTGCAGTTAACATAGGGGTGCATATATCTTTTTGAATCTGAAAAGTTGTATTCTTTGGGTATAGAGGGCAAGTACCTTTTTGATGCAACTGTGAATGGAATTGTTTTCCTGATATCTCTTTCTGCTAGTTCATCATTAGTGTATAGGAATGCCACAGATTTCTGCATATTAATTTTGTATCCCGCAACTTTGCTGAATTCAGATATTAGATCTTTTGGAGTGGATTCTTTAGGGTTTTTTTATGTACAATATCATGTCATCTGCAAACAGGGACAGTTTGAATTCTTCCTTTACAAATCTGGATGCCTTGTATTTCTGTGTGGTGTCTGACTGCCATGGCTAGGACCTCCAGTACTATGTTGAGCAGAAGTGGGGAGAATGGGCATCCTTGTCTTGTTCCCAATCTTAAAGGAAAAGCTTTCAGCTTCTCACTGTTAAGTATAATGTTGGCTGTAGGTTTGTCATATATGGCCTTTATTATGTTGAGGTACTTGCCCTCTATACCCATTTATTCCAAGGAGTGGGATTCCAGGGTCAAATGGTATTTCTATTTTTAGTTTTTTGAGGAACTTCCATATTGCTTTCCACAATGGTTGAATTAGCTTACATTCCTACCAGCAGTGTAGGAGGGTTCCCCTTTCTCCGCATTCTCGCCAGCATTTGTTGTTCTTAGTCTTTCGGATGCTGGCCATCCTTACTGGTGTGAGGTGATACTTCATTGTGGTTTTAATTTGCATTTCCCTGATAATTAGTGATGTGGAGCACCTTTGCATGTGTCTGTTGGCCATCTGAATTTCTCCTTTGGAGAACTGTCTCTTCATATCCTCTGCCCATTTTTTAATCGGGGTATTTACTTTTTGGGTGTTGAGGCATGTAAGTTCTTTATATATTTTGGATGTTAACCCCTTGTTGGATATGTGATTTACAAATATATTCTCCCATACTGTAGGATGCCTTTTTGTTCTGTTGATGGTGTCCTTTGCCGTACAGAAACTTTTTCGTTTGATGTAGTCCCATGAGTTCATTTTTGCTTTTGTTTCCCTTGCTTGAGGAGATACGTTCAGGAAGAAGTTGCTCATGCTTGTATTCAGGAGATTTTTGCCTGTGTTGTCTTCTAGGAGTTTTATGGTTTCATGACTTACATTCAAGTCCTTGATCTATTTTGAGTTTACTTTGGTGTATGGGGTTAAACAATAATCCACTTTCATTCTCTTGCATGTACCTGTCCAGTTTTGCCAACACCAGCTGTTGAAGAGGCTGTCATTTCTCCATTGTATGTCCATGGCTCCTTTTTCATATACTAACTGACCATATATGGTTGGGTTTATATCAGGACTCTCTAGTCTGTTCTACTGTTCTATGGGTCTGTTCTTGTGCCAGTACCAAATTGTCTTGAGTACTGTGGCTTTGTAGTAGAGCTTGAAGTTGGGGAGCATGATCCACCCAGCTTTATTCTTCCTTCTCAGGATTGCTTTGGCTATTCGGGGTCTTTTGTCATTCCATATGAATTTTCGAACTATTGGCTCTAGTTCATTGAAGAATTCTGTTGGTATTTTGATAGGAATTGCATTGAATCTGTAGATTGCTTTAGGCAGGATGGCCATTTTGACAATATTAATTCTTCCTATCCATGAGCACGGGATATGTTTCCATTTATTGGTATCTTCTTTAATTTCTCTCATGAGTGTCTTGTAGTTTTCACAGTATAGGTCTTTCACTTCCTTGGTTAGGTTTATTCCTAGGTATTTTATTCTTTTTGATGCAACTGTGAATGGAATTGTTTTCCTGATATCTCTTTCTGCTAGTTCATCATTAGTGTATAGGAATGCCATAGATTTCTGCATATTAATTTTGTATCCCGCAACTTTGCTGAATTCAGATATTAGATCTTTTGGAGTGGATTCTTTAGGGTTTTTTTATGTACAATATCATGTCATCTGCAAACAGGGACAGTTTGAATTCTTCCTTTACCAATCTGGATGCCTTGTATTTCTGTGTGGTGTCTGACTGCCATGGCTAGGACCTCCAGTACTATGTTGAACAGAAGTGGGGAGAATGGGCATCCTTGTCTTGTTCCCAATCTTAAAGGAAAAGCTTTCAGCTTCTCACTGTTAAGTATAATGTTGGCTGTAGGTTTGTCATATATGGCCTTTATTATGTTGAGGTACTTGCCCTCTATACCCATTTTGTTAAGCGTTTTTATCATGAATGGATGTTGAATTTTGTCAAATGCTTTTTCAGCATCTATGGAGATGATCATGTGGTTTTTGTCCTTTTTGTTGATGTGGTGGATGATGATGTATTTTTGAATGTTTACCATCCTTGCATCCCTGGAATAAATCCTACTTGGTCATGATGGATTATCCTTTTGATGTATTTTTGAATTCAGTTTGCTAATATTTTGTTGAGTATTTTTGCATCTATGTTCATCAAGGATATTGGTCTGTAATTTTCTTTTTTTGTGGTGTTTAGAAGTATTCCTTCTTCTTCTACTCTTTGGAAAACTTTTAGGAGGACAGGTATTAGGTCTTCACTAAATGTTTGATCCAATTCAGCGGTGAAGTCTTCTGGTCCAGGGATTTTGTTCATAGGTAGGTTTTTGAGTACCAGTTCAATTTCATTGCTGGTAAATCGTCTGTTCAGATTTTCTGTTTCTTTCTGGGTCAGCCTTGGAAGGTTGTATTTTTCTAGAAAGTTGTACATTTCTTTTAGGTTATCCAGTTTGTTAGCATATAATTTTTCATAGTATTCCCTAATAATTCTTTGTATTTCTGTGGTGTCATAGTGATTTTTCCTTTCTCATTTCTAATTCTGTTTGTGTGTAAGCTCTCTTTTTTTCTTGATAAGCCTGGCTAGAGGGTTATCTATTTTGTTATTTTCTCAAAGAATCAGCTCCTGCTTTCATTGATTCTTTCTATTGTTTCATTCTTCCTGATTTTATTTATTTCTGCTCTAATCTTTATTATGTCCCTCCTTCTACTGACTTTGGGTCTCATTTGTTCTTCTTTTTCTAGTTTTATTAATTGTGAGTTTAGACTGCTCATATGGGATTTTTCTTCTTTCCTGAGGTAGGCCTGTATTGCAGTCTACTTTCCTCTTAACATGGCCTTCGGTGCATCCCACAGATTTTGCAGTGTTGAATTATTATTGTCATTTGTCTCCATATATTGCTTGATCTCTGTTTTTATTTGGTCATTGATCCACTATTTAGGAGCATGTTGTGAAGCCTCCATGTGTTTGTGGGATTTTTCATTTTCTTTGCGTAATTTATTTCTAGTTTCATAACTTTGTGGTCTGAGAATCTGGCTGGTACAATTTCAATGTTTTTGAATTTACTGAGGCTCTTTTCATGGCCTAGCATATGATCTATTTCTGAAAATGTTCCATGTGCACTTCTGCTGCTTTTGGGTGTAGAGTTCTGTAGATGTCTGTTAGGTCCATCTGTTCTATTGTGTTGTTCAGTGCCTCTCTCTCCTTACTTATTTTCTGTCTGTTTGATCAGTCCTTCAGAGTGAGTGGAGTGTTGAAGTCTCCTACAATGAATGCATTGCATTCTGTTTCTCCTTTTAATTGATAGTATTTGTTTCACATATTTAGGTGCTCCTATGTTGGGTGCATAGATATTTATAATGGTTATATCTTCTTGTTGGATTGACCCTTTTATCATTATGTAATGTCCTTCTTTGTCTCTTGTGTCTTTCCTTGTTTAAGTCTAGTTTGTCTGATACAAGTACTGCAACTCCTGCTTTCTTCTCCCTATTAGTTGCATGAAATATCTTTTTCCATCCCTTCACTTTTAGTCTGTGTATGTCTTTGGGTTTAAAGTGAGTCTCTTGTAGGCAGCATATAGATGGGTCTTGTTTTTTTGTCCATTCAGTGACTTGTGTCTTTTGATTGGTGCATTCAGACCATTTACATTTAGGTACTTATTGGCATTGCAGGCTTTAGATTCGTGGTTACGAAAGGTTCAAGGTTAACTTCCTTAATATCTAAGAGTCTAACTTAATTCACTTAATATGCTATTACAAAGAGAATCTAAAGGTTCTTTTTTTTTCTTCATCCTCCATTCTTTATATATTAGGAATTATCATATTCTGTACTCTTTGTCTATCCCTTGATTGGCTTTGGAGATAGTTATTTTAATTTTTGCCTTTCCTTATTAATTAACTGTTCTACTTTCTTTACTCTGCTTTTATTACCTCTGGTGACTGCTATTAAACCTTAGGAACACTTCCATCTATAGCAGTCCCTCCAAAGTACACTGTAGAGATGGTTTGTGGGACGTAAATTCTCTCAGCTTTTGCTCATCTGGAAATTGTTTAATCCCTCCTTCAAATTTAAATGATAATCTTGCTAGATAAAGTATTCTTGGTTCAAGGCCCTTCTGCTTCATTGCATTAATACATCATGCCACTCCCTTCTGGCCTGTAAGGTTTCTGTTGAGAAGTCTGATGATAGCATGATGGGCTTTCCTTTGTATGTGATCTTATTTCTCTCTCTAACTGCTTTTAATAGTCTGTCCTTCTCCTTGATCATTTCCATTTTTAATTACTATAGGTCTTGGTGTTGACCTCCTTGGGTCCCTCGTGTTAGGAGATCTGTGCATCTCCATGGCCTGAGAGACTATCTCCTTCCCCAGATTGGGGATGTTTTCAGCAGTTACCTCCTCAAAGACACTTTCTGTCCCTTTTTCTCTCTCTTCTTCTTCTGGTACCCCTATAATGCAAATATTGTGCCATTTGGATTGGTCACACAGTTCTCTCAATATTCTTTCATTCTTAGAGATCTTTTTTCTCTCTGTCCCTCAGATTTTTTGTATTCCTCTTCTCTAGTTTCTATTTCATTTATCATCTCCTCCACTGTATCCAATCTGCTTTTAATACCTTCCATTGTGCTCTTCAATGATTGGATCTCCAACCAGAATTCATTCCTGAGTTCTTGAATAACTTTCTGTACCTCCATGAGCATGTTAATGATTTTTATTTTGAACTCCCTTTCAGGAAGAGTCATGAGGTTGGTGTCATTGAAATCTTTCTCAGGAGTGGTATTAATAATTGTACTCTGAACCAGATTCTTTTCACGTTTCATATTTGTATATGGCACCCTCTAGTGCCCAGAAGGTCTACTCTCTGGAGCTGCTCAGCCCCTGAATCAATATCGGGAGTCGCAGGGGAGTGGTATTGGTGCCTGGGGGGAGGAAAGAGCTGTTTCCTGCTACCTGGCTGCTATGCCTGTCTCCACTGCCTGAACCAGTGGGCCAACCACACAGGTATAAACCTCTATGCTCTACGTTTGTAGTTGCTGTAGGCAGATCTTCCCTCTGGCTGGCCTAATGCCATGGTAGGTTTGTGGGTTTGTGAACCAGGTGGGGCTGGCTGGGAGTAAGGCGCAGTAGGCTGTGTATCATGCAAGGGGTCCTTGGAGCTGTGTAGCCAGCCCGGGAGCTGGAGCACCTGAAGATCGTCTAAGATTTCTTTTTCCTCCTTAAATATAAGAGTCTATATGGCAAAGCTCCCAATCTGCTGGGCAGAGTGTACCCGGAAAATTTTGTCTACCTGTCCTCTCTCCTGAGCAGTAAGCTCTGTGCAATCTTTGCCCCTTTAGCAGCCCTCTTGCTAAGGGCTTCCTTGTTAGGAAGTCTCTCATGCTGCCTGCCTTTCTTATGTCCCAGAGCAGCCAGATATAGATCCCTGCTTTCCACAAGTGGCTGGAAGCTCAGTCTCTCCAGGAATTCTGCCTGTCTCTTTTCAACTCCATAGTCACGAGAGTATCATGCAAGCATCATGAATTGTAGGTTTGTGCTCCCAGAGCAGATCTCCAGAGTTAGGTATTCAGCAGTTCCAGGCCTCCACTCCCTCCCTGCTGGGTTTCTCTTCCTCCTGCTGGTGCGCTGGGGTGGGGGAAGGGCTTGGATCCTGCTGGGCCACAGCTTTGGTATGTTACTCAGTTCTGTGATGTCTGCTCTTTTCTCAAGGTGTATGCTGTCAGACGCAGTCCTCTTTCCTATTGCTCTTTCAGGATTAGTTGTATTAATTATATTTTTGTATTATGTGTGGTTTTAGGAGGAAGCCTGTGTTTCACCTCTCATGCTGCCATCTTTTAGAATCTTACTGATTTAATTTATTTTCTCTTATTCTCTAGGGCAGAGGCTTTGTAACCTCCAATCCTTAGCATAGTGGTTTACAGTAAGTGTTCAATAAATAAATGAATAAATAAATAGATGAATTCACATTTGGGTTTCTTCCCACATCTGCATTTCTGTAGAGAGGAGACCCTCCTCTGAATGGGCCCATCAGGATCATGGCAGAAACTAAAGGGGGGTAGGATGGAAGGATATTGCGGTGCAGAAGGGAAAGGCTTTGTGAGGCCAGCTTGGACACTGGTGCCCTTCCAGCTACCAAGGAAGAGAAGACTGGATACATCCCACAGCAGTAGTCCATTTCATGAGAGCTAATTATTTTATTCCTTTCCACAGTCCTCCTCACCCTCAAGGAATTTTTGGAGTAATTAATGAAAACAATTACAGAGAAGAAAGCATGTTTATACAAGAACATCCCAAAGTTCTTCTCTATCGCTGGTTCTGAAATGCTACCTGTGTCCAAACGTAGAAGCATCACTTTATGTTAAAAGACTATCATTCCCTGCTGAGGCAGATGAACTCGGGTGGAGGCCCCGATTCCCAGAACGTTTCTGTGCAGGATTCGGGCCATGAGGGGTGCCAAGTAAACACCCGGTACTGAACAACAGTTAGCGTACCAGCGAGGATTTGAGTTTCTGTGCACTGTCTCGCTCTATTAGCCTTTTCTGGGAATACGTAAGGCCAGTGACTCTAGCATCCAGTCGTTGCCATTGCTCCTAAACCCAAACCTGTGGAATCACAGTAGGACAGGAAGCCCTTTCCCACCTGGAGAAACATAAACACAAACGCAGGGTCACTGGTCATGAAGAGCCAGCTTGCTGGCCTGTACACACCTGCAGCTCACTGCGTGGTCATATGAGTGTAGTAGTATACACTTAACTACTCAGTCTGGCCTGCGCTGTGGGTTTTCAATGGCGCAGCCCAGGTCGCTGGTCTGGATACGCACCCTGCCCTGGGACGCACAGCGACTCTCTCAGAGCTGCAGCCCACTCCCTCATGTCCTGCCCTAAAGCACCGGACCCTCCTCACCCGCTGCCACTCGTTTTCAAAGTGTACTACCAGAGCCATACCCGGTGCTTAGTTCGAGCTTTCCCGAAAGCTTCTCGCAGCCCTGGTCTGGCTCCGCCCCCCAGGCGAGTGGGCGAGGAGTCCGCGCGCCGCGAAGAGCCAGCGACTGCGATTGCTAGGGCTTGGCGAGCGTGGCTGGCCCAGCGCGGTGGGCTGGCCCTGAGGGGCGTGGCGGGCTCCTGGTAGGAGGCGTGGCGGCTCGGGCGGCGGCTGGGAAGAGCGTGCCTCCGGAGCGCCGCAGGCCCCGCGCACCACCATGGTGCCACAGCGCCCGCAGCCGCGGCGACCGCTGCGGCAGCACAAGCGGCCGAGGCCGAATGGGGGCCGAGGCTGGGGCCTCTGGGTAGTGGGCCCGTGAACACCCGTAGTCTCCGCGCCCGACTCCTCCTCCTGCCTTCCCGGGCGCGGGCGGCGACTGCCGGACGATGAACGCCCCCGGCCGCCCCGGAGGCTGACCCGCCGCACGGTGCCCGGGCCTCGCCCTCACGGACGCTCCGATGGCCTTGCCGGGAGCCGAAGGCACGGCTGACAGGCCAGGGTCCCCGGGCTGCGGCGCGCCCGCCGTCTCCGCGTCGTCGTCGTCCGCCTCCTCGGGCGGCTCGGCCGCCGCTGCGGCCTCGGCGGGAGCGGGACTGTGGGCCGCGCTGTACGACTACGAGGCGCGCGGCGAGGACGAGCTGAGCCTGCGACGCGGCCAGCTGGTTGAGGTGCTGTCCCAGGACGCCGCCGTGTCGGGCGACGAGGGCTGGTGGGCAGGCCAGGTGCAGCGGCGCCTCGGCATCTTCCCCGCCAACTACGTGGCGCCGTGCTGCCCGGCCTCCTGCCCCGCGCCACCTCCCGGCCGCCCGCCGCCGCGGCCCGGCTCGCCCGTGCACGTCGACTTCGAGCGGCTGGAGCTCAAGGAGCTCATCGGTGCCGGCGGCTTCGGGCAGGTGTACCGCGCCACCTGGCAGGGCCAGGAGGTGGCAGTGAAGGCAGCGCGCCGGGACCCGGAGCAGGACGCGGCGTCTGCGGCCGAGAGCGTGCGGCGGGAGGCACGGCTCTTCGCCATGTTGCGGCACCCCAACATCATCGAGCTGCGCGGCGTGTGCCTGCGGCAGCCGCATCTCTGCCTGGTGCTCGAGTTCGCCCGCGGCGGAGCGCTCAACCGCGCGCTGGCCGCCGCCAACGCTGCGCCGGACCCGCGCGCGCCCGGCTCGGGCCGCGCGCGCCGTATCCCCCCGCACGTGCTGGTCAACTGGGCAGTGCAGATCGCGCGGGGCATGCTCTACCTGCACGAGGAGGCCGTCGTGCCCATCCTTCACCGGGACCTCAAGTCCAGCAACAGTAAGTGGGGCGGGGTGGAGGACGAAGGGGACGCAGCCATGCCCAGCACTACCCACTTCCGTGCGGCCCTGGGCTGGCTCCACCCGGTGTAGTGACAGGTGGAGGCGGCAGGGATCAGCCTCTCCCAGCGCCAGCAGCCCCTCCTGCGCAGGCAGGCCTGCCTTCCAGGGCTCCGAGGCCCAGCTAGACCTTGGTCACTTGCAAAGGGTCAGGTGATAGGCTTACATTGAGTTGTTGTACCTTTTGGGTGTCCCTTTAAACAATGCAGATCAGTCTTGCTTGCTGACAAAACAGTTGCAAAGTATCTGGATCCTCTGGAAACCTCAGGGTGCTGTTTGACCTTTGGGGCAATGAGTGGTGCATTGGGTAGACCTTTGCAAACCGAGACATTCCTCAGGTTTTGAGGAACCTATGGCCCTCCTTCCTGCCTAGTGGCCTTCACCAACAAGTGCTGTATTGCGGTCGCTCTTCTCCAGCTTTAAATACGACTCGTGTCCTTTGGTTGCCAAGGCTTTTCGATCAGACATCTCTGCACACGAAGATTATTGGTTCGATGGCTTGAGTGTTGGTGAAGAGTTGCAGACAAGAAACACCCGTTTGAGCCATTATGCACATTTGGGTTGATTATGAGCAAGTTCATTGTCCATGCACTGGTATTTGGATTCTTGAAGACCTGGCGTGTATCATTTACTTTGTTTATAAATAGGGATGGATTTTCCAGATGTCAGTAAAGAACTGACAGACGAGCTAAACACAAATGCTATTAAATTTCACTGTATAACAGCTAATAGAATTACTGTTTAGAATTGGTTCTTTTGATTGAAGATACTTAATATTCTTAGAATGAGATGAAACCTCAGGAAAAATTAAAGCGTGCAGCCAGAATTGGCATTGGCCTCCCACCGTTGCATGTCTTTCAATCTTGTAACACCTGCTAGGACAGGGGCCAACTCAACGGAAACATTGTCCTTCTCCAAGTCTGTGGAAAGAAGAGTGACAGAAATGATAGATTTGTGGTATGCTTGTGTAGATTTTTTTCCCTATTCAAAATATGTCAGCACCGAAATTTACTTGGAAATGACTAGTGGAATCAAATAATGTAAGTGTTATTAACTACATCTAAGGATTGAGTACTTGTAGGTTTTATTTTATGACTCCTGCTCATCCCCAACATAAATTACAATCTTATAATTCAGAGTGCACCTGTGTGTGTGACAGGAGCACATTCTAACAAAACAGGACATAGAAAAGTGGTAGTGGTGGCATGTGATTCTGACAGTCCACGAAGGGCTCTAGTATTAATTACTTTTGGTGTTACAGAAAACACATAGCACACTTTTTACCATACTTACTTTTGTAAATGCTCCAAACCTGACAGTCTTCACTACCAGTTGGTGTTTATTTCCTAAGTTTTTCCTCTCTCCGGTGATGTCTAGCATGACTTTGTCTACCTGGAATTTTCTGCAGAAGCAAGTATTTTAAGGGTAGCAATAGCATCATTGCTTGCTCTGTCCCTTGGCAGTGGCAGTAATTTTGTGGTACACATGAGACCTGACATACTACAAACTTATTCTGTTGCAGGACATCACATCAACAACACAGGCCAACAACTTGGTTTAGACTGGTCGTTAGACCAAAAAGTTAGAAGGCCTGCAACTATTATTTTGCATTATGCTTAGTCTGTTTTGTTGAATTGTAATAATGCTGGAGGTCCATATTACCTGTTCACGAAGTAGAGCATATTTACTAGTCTTAGTATCAGCGTAGAAGGGGAGATTAATCCATGTTTCAATTGTATACCTTTTTATATAAATCAAAACTTTTAGAGAACTAATACTATTAAATAGTGAAAAGGTCCTGGAATAATAACATGGTTAAAATAGTTTTTATTGACACCAGAAAAACTTGTATAGGGGAAGGTAGACTCCTGTGTATGTGATAGATGTAATGTAACTTGAAGGTGATTATATGCTGCAGTGTAGTTTCTGAAAGACTTTTCACTCCCAGAGTAAATTGCTAAACTTCCTGGAGCATTTCAGCTTCTGTAATTGTCAGACAAGGTTGCCTTTGCTTTAAATTGTTGAGTTTTTAAAGACTTAATTGGCCAGGTCACTAGCCTAGACAAATATTTGTTATAATATGACCATTATTGTAGTTTTTAAATTACTATAACATGAACATTTTGAATAGTGCCTAAAATGTGCAAATCACAGGGCTTGGCACATTGCCTTATGCTGGCTGCCTGGTGTTATTTATTGAATGAATAAATACAGGTACTTTGGAATTCTCTTATAATATATGAAACTATAACTTCTTGTTCAGACTTTGAGTACAGCAGATACTCTATTATAGTATGTTTTTTATTTTATTGCTTATTTGCTAATGGTGGTAATGAGTTAAAGATAATGTAAACAAGGTTTTAAAATCAATATTGAATTTTATTTTCATTCTGTAGTCTATTCATGTAACAAAGAGCAAGCATAAGACTACTCAGAACTAAGTTAGTGGAAATTATTGTTTAAAACAAATGTTTAAGTTTGTCAAAGAGAGATATGGCTCGTGTAATATTTTTTCTGCTCTTTCCTCCCTGGTCTTTTTAAGTTTTATTATATCATTTGAGACAATGTTTGTGTTGACATAATAGCTGATATGTTGTGAGGGTACAGAAAGACTTTGTCCATTTTCCAATAGATAGCAAAAGATTGGCAGTTGGACCAAATTGACATGTCTTAAGCATCATTTATATTGTCAAAACATGCTAGGCCCGGTCACTGAGATGCAAAGTTAAGTAGAAAACAATGCCAAATCTCTCTATGCAACAGCCAGAGAACAATAAGAGGTAATTTGGGGTTACTGTAAAAATGGCCATTTTTGTATTCATTCAGAGAAGAGAGAAAAATTATCATGAGTTGAAATTCATTTATTAATGCATTTTGAGTGTCTACCCTGTCAATTCTTGCTCCCAGGGACACTGTGGCAAATCATGGCAGTATCCCTGCCAGCACAGAGCCTAGTCTAATTAAGACAGATAGATGGAAGTCATGCAATGGTAAGCATTATTAAGTGCTATCAAGAAAATACAGCATGGTGAGGGGTAGAGGGGCATGGGAATAAGGGTGAGGGTGCTGTTCAGATGCACTAAGAAGGTGACAGAGGCATGGATGAGGCGAGGAAATCAAGCAAAGATCTAGGGAAAGGGAACATGGAGCAGAAATGAGCCTTGTTATTGGAGGGAAATCTGACAGGCTGAGGTGGAGAGTGGTTGGATTTGCAGGCTGTGATCTGGTGGGGGTTCCACTCTGAGGGCTGTGTGGAGCCCTAGAGCATTTAATGTAGAGGAGCAGTTTGATCTGATCTCTGTCTTTACAAGATTACTCTAGCTGCTCTGGAGAATGGACTAATAGTTGGCCTGAGTGTAGGCTGTCAAGGTTGTCCAGGCCAGAGGAGACATTGGCTTGGTCTGACCAAGGATTGTAGCAGATAGAGAGATAGTAAATAGCAGATAGTAAGTAGTGAGTGGTTTTCCAGGAATTTACCAGGGAGGAGTGAAGATGAAACAGTGCAATATGTGAATTGGTAAGGATGGTTTGAATTGTTAGAATTTGGTCTAAATGTTTTGTTTATTTCGGCATAGTTCTGGGTTGAAAGAAGATTGTGTGGCATAATTGTGTTTCCTTTTCATTTTTTAAAAAATATTTCTTACTGCGTTCTACCTTTTTTAAAATAAAAAGCAAAAAATAAATATTCCATGAGAAATTGAGCCACCAATTATGGTAGCTTACTTTTATACTTTTTATTTCAATGATTAAGCACCTTTTAATGGTGGTGTTTTAGCCTTCTGAGAATAATGATATTATCTACAATGACATCTATAATCAATAGACATAATTATTGTGAAATGCAGTTTAGAGCTCTTACTAAAACAAACTACAAAGGAATCTAATTTTTTGTTTTTCTCATTAGTACAATGTAAATAAAGGAACTATTTGAGAAAATTACAGCAAATGTAATCTCCAAATAAAGTACTTAAATAGCTCATAAGAGTGATTTGGAGGAGTTATTACTATACCACTACCAGTTAAAAGACTTCCGTCTTCTTCCTTCTCTGTCTGTCCTTTTGCTCCAGACATACAGTGTCGTGCCATGGCCTCTCCCCATTGCAAGGGGAATGGGGGGGCTCAATCAGTGACAGAGAGCTAATCTGCTTCTGAAACAAAATCAGCTAAAGGGTGTATTTTCAGACGAGCAAGCACAAAGGGTCACCACATCTTTCCCTATCAATGTCTTGCTTGTATATTAAAAAACAAATAACCACCTCTCATTTATTGCAGTTGTGGGAGTATGGTGAGTTAGTTGGTCTGATTATGCAAACTTACTCTCCACTGTACACATCTGACTGTGTAGTTGTCGTCAAGCGTATGAAAGCACGGGGCAAGGAAAAGGAGGGGGGGGATCTACTCCATCCATTTGGGCCTTATCAGGTCATGCCTTATCACACTGGCATATAAGTGTTGAACTTTTATAGAATAGTGTTGTTACTGGAAGGCACATTGGCTTTACAGTCAGACCTGGGTTTGAATATCAGTGTCATCATTTATGAACTGTGTGACCTTTGGCAAGTTATATAACTTCATTGAATCTGAATTTCTTGATTTATGATACAGTCTACCGAATTTCCCCCTTGGAGAAGGTTGGAAGTCCTATAGGGAAAAATCTGTTTAATGTTTCTTTAACCCTTCAAAGGCATTTGGGTAAATACTGACATGAAAGCATTGGGCTTTTTTAGGGAACAATGAATAGTTAGATGTGGCTAGAATGAGAGGTAGACAAGGGGTTTTGCGAGAAGCAAACAGGCATTGAGCATGTGGTCAGACAGTGAGTGAGTGTGCCTGAGATGTCAGGCTATAAGATCTGCAGAAGAGTAAGCCATTAAAGGTTTTGAGGAGAAAAGTGGTCTGATTTCCTGAAAGGCAAACATCTACAAAGAAAAATACAAAACCTTGGGATGATTTGCTTTATGACTGTATTGTCATAGATTATCAGTACGGCAGTAATAAAAAGTAAAATACTTAGACATTGGTTTGATGTAAATTGTTTATCATTTACAACCAGAGCCTGATTTTCATAATAACTATTTATTTAGTGAGTTAATTTAAGGCACTTTCTCCTCTGATTCACCAGCATTAGAAAATAATGACCAGGTTCACCAAATCAGGCTCGTGATTTTTACTCCAAATATGAGTGTGACTTGCCCTCAGCCATACTGAGGGGTTCCCAAAAGGTGGAAACTCCTCAGTGAAGGTGTTTTAGGGGGCAGAAGAAGAGTTCCTAGGGAGGCTGAGAGAACTGTGCTGATTTTATTCTGGAGCCTGAAGATTAAATTTGTGCAGTTGATTCCTAGTCAATGTGAATTTGGTTATTTTAAAAAATTTATCTTACTCAAGTATTGCTTCATCTTAAGTGCTTCAACTGAACAATAGTAGTAAAAGGAACAACAGCTAACATTTATCTAATCCTTACTAGGAGCCAGGTACGGCCGAAACTTTACCTTTCTCATTCCTCACAACAACCTTTGAGGGAGGTACTTTAATTATCCCCAGTAAGGTCCCTTGGCTTGTCAGAGCATTGAATCCAGGGTCTCTGACTCCAGACCTTGAGCTTTTATCCTCCCTGTATATTGCCTACATTAACAGTTCTCAAATGTTTGTTGTAAGGATGTCAAAGAGCTTTTGTTTATTTGGGTTATAGCTATTCATTGATAGTACCATATTATAAATTTAAAATGATAAATTTTAAGATATTTAATCACATAAAAATAACAATAGACCATGTTCACATAGCATTTTTAATGGGAAAAATACCTGTTATTTTCCAAAACAAATTTAGAAAGGAGAGTGGCATTGTCTTACACTTTTAAAGTTTACTTTGATGCCAAACTTGATAGAAGACAGATGAATGTTCATATCTGCTTCTGCATTTAATCTGTTGCTGCCTTGGGATGTCCAGAGGTCCCTGGACCCTACATGGAGAACCTAGGCTAGAAGGTTAGTTCTGTTGACAAAGGAGGGACACTCTAGAGCAGTGGTACCTGACACACCTAAGGCAGCATCAGAAGCTTCATTTGCACTTCTAAAAAATGAAATTCCCTGCCTCACTTTTGAATATTGATTCAGTTGATCTTAGTTAGGAGCAAGCAATATATTTTTCTCTAACATTTTATTTTGAAAATCTTGAAATACAGAGTTGAAGGAACTTGAAGTGAACACTTATGTACTCACCACCTAGATTCTACCATTAACATTTTACTAACTTGCTTTAACACAAATCTAACCCTATCCATCTGTCAGGCCACCTGAGCTTTTGATGCAGCATTATGTATATATATATTTTTAAAGTTTCCAGATGACTCAGATGCAGAGCCGAGTTTGGAAACTGCTACTGAAAGGATCGGATTTGTGGGTTCCTCCTTGTGGTCATCTTGGATGAAATATAATTTTTTCCATGGCCACAGGCCATACTTCACATCCACTTGACTGTCTGATGACACTGGATGGCTGGTCATAGAAAACATCAGGTGAAAATATGGGTGGCTTATCCTGGGCCTGTGCCTCTGCAGAGAGGAATATCTCTAAGCATTTTTCCCTCTGACACTGGGGAAGAAATAGTGCTGCTGTTGTAGTGTGTGAGCTTTGAGCTCTGACTATGCTACTGCTACTCACCAGCTCTGGGCTCATGTGGGCCCTGACTTTCTGAATAGGGTGATGTGAGGATCGGGTGAGATAGTGTATGCTCAGGGTCAGCACGCTTTTCCTGTAAAAGGCTGGAAGATACATGTTTTTGGCTTTGCAGGCCATAAGATCTCTGTTGCAACCATTCAACTCTGCTCTTGTAGCTGAAAACATCCAAAGACAATATATAAACAAGTGAGTATGTCTGTGTTCCACTAAAACTTTATTTACAAAATAGGCATTGGGCTAGATTTTGCCCAAGGAATGTAGTTTGCTGACTCCTGGTATATGTCAAAGTATTTAATAAACTGTTAAGACACAACCTAAATGTAAGCTAGTGACTATACTCATTTTTACATATTGTTTAGAAACACTGCTTTCAGTATTTCTTAATTTTGAATGTGCATGAACTCATCGTTATCTAAAAGTTCTCCACAACTCTTTATAACCTAAGAACATTATTATTAGTTATCCTGCAAAATATAGTGCCATATATTCAGCTTGGTTGGGGGTGAGGGTCTTTTCAATTTGGCTAACTTGCTTGATTCAGGCCAGCCAGCAGTATGATGAAACAGTCCTGAGCTTTGTTCCCTGTAGGAGTGCTGCCACCTGCATGCGTTGGCAGGTCTGCTCGTAACTTGGGTTGATAAGCTGAGGGTCAAGGAGGAGGCATGAAGTCCTAAATTGCTATGTAACTGTTTCACTACCAGGGTTGGTTACTAGTACATTTTTAAAGATAATGGAAAAAGAACAAGTCACTTATTATCGTTTGGGGGAAGTATCTTGATTTCATATAGGTTGCTTGAGTTACTACTGGTTTTATGTGCTTTTAAGGAGTTTATTTTGTTTCAGGCTTTCTGCAAATATTAAAACAAATAATATGAAATATACTACTTTCTGTTTGCTGACATTAGTATAGAATATTGAAGATTCCTCCTCAGTTTGCTTTGTTACATACCTTGGCTGTTAAAATAGTAAGGTGATAGAAATATAGAACTAGACTTTCTATGAAATGTAAAGTGTTTTGTTATCAAAATTGAGTATCGTATGTCTCCATGAAAAAGTTTGTACTGTGGCTTTTGTTTTTGGTGTAAGAGCACTATGAAGCTCTATTTTAGCTGACCATGTCTGTATTTTCTTCTGGAAGTCTATCTTGTATTTAGTAAAGCTAATTCATTCATTCAAGCAGCAGCTATTTATTGATTGTATGTTATGTGCCAGGAACTCTCCTAGGCTCTTAGTATTCAGTAGTAAGCAAAACAGAAACAAATTCCTCCCCTTAGGGAATTTACATTCCAGTCTGCAGTACAGACATTGATAAATAATATAAGATGTAGTATTTTGGAGAATGGTAAGTGCTTAGTAGAAAAACTCAAACTAAATTTGAAAAGGGGAATGAATATGTTGGGGTGAGCAGCTGAAGTTTTAGATTGTGTAGCTGAGGAAGACCTTATAGGAAAGGAGGGTTATTAGCAGGTCACCTGGGGAAAAGCTACTCTTGTAGAGGGAACAGAAATGGCAAAATCCCCAAAGCAGGATGCCAGTGTGACCAGGAAAGGTGTGAAAGAAGGATTGTAGGACATGAAGGTGAAAGGGGTCGGGTCATTCAGGGTCTTGTAGGTCCTGCAAGGCCTTTGACTTTACTGTGATATGGGAGAGTTTTGAACTGAAAACAGGGATTGGCTTACATTTTGAAGGATTACCCTGGCTGCAGTTTTGAAGGGGAACCAGGGTGGAGGTAAACATTTGAGAGTCATCAGCATAGAGATGGTAATTAAAGCCCTGAGATGGGCTGAGGTTATCTAGGAAGTGAGTATTGATGGAAAAGACCAGAGGTCCAGGGACTGAGACATAGAGGTCTCCAGTAATTAGAGGTTAGGGAAATAAAGAGGAACCAGAAAAAGAGGTGCTGGAACAGAAAGGAAAACCCAGGGATTGGTTTGATGTTCTGGAGGCCAGTGAAGAACATGTTTCAAATGCTCCTGATAGAGGAGTAGTCAAATAACTTTTGTTATAATTGTTTTTAAAACAGTCTTCATTTCCTAATCCTGATTCAGGAGACTAGAGGTGAATTGGCTTTTCTATAATTTGCAGCTGACTTTTTCACATGAAAAAGCTTATAATAATAATTCATCTTCTTCATACTCATTCTTCTCCTAAACTCATTCATTTAACAAATATTTGTTGAACATATAAAAATGCTGGCTGTTGTGCAGTAATAGATAAGGTCAACTAGGTGAAAATTCCATCCCCAAGTTGCTTATAATTTAGAGAGTTGAGACCACCAGGTAGCATAAGGTAGTGTTTCAGTGTAATGGGAATGGCACAACATAAGTGCATAAGAAATGCAGAGACCTTTCCTCTGAGGTTTGAGGGAAGGCACCCAAGGGGAGATGTAATTTATAGGAGCATAATAGTGGAAAAGGAAGAGTGTAGAAGTTCATCTTTTAGCGAACAAGTTGAGATTCCCAAGGGTAATGGACTAGTAAGCAGTCTCCTAGTCAGGGGGAATCCAGGGCTGGTGTCCTGATGCTTACTGATGGGAAGTGGAGTGCCAAATGGGGTTTTCACGGAGGGTGAAAGGGGAGGACGTTTCATATAGCAGGTGCAAGGATGCATTGCTGTGTTTTTAGAAGTGGCTTTTAGTGCATAGATTTGTTAGAATGTAGGGCTTGTTTTGGAGATACAAGAGCAGAAAAAATTATTTAGAAGGAGCTTGAAAAGGTACTTGAAGGCCAGGAGGAAAGTCTGGATTTGACCCCATAGCTGGTGAGTGAGCGAGAGGTATGTAGGGGTGGGAGGCAGGTATGGTGCCAGTGGGGGAACACATGGAAAGGAATGTGAGAAAATTCACTGCTCTTTGGTAAACTTAGAAAGTTACCATTTTTTCCCCTGTTAAGTGGTTGATTGTTTCCAGAGTTGAAATTCATAGAGTAACTGTACTATCTTAGACTGAGAGGTGTTTGTTAATGTATCTTTTTACATTGTTGCTTTACTCAGCTTGTTTTCTTTCTTACAACTTTTTTTCCCGCTGATAATATATTCCTAGTTAAAGATTAATTGAAGCTAACCCATTTGACCCAAATGGAATTTGGACAAGGCAATCCCATAAATGTTGAGAAAACAGAATGGATACATTGTAATTGCTTTAAAAATATATATACCTTATATGCTATAATTCTGAAAAATACCAGTGTGAAACTTCAAAGGAACCAGAAACATCAAGTGCCTCATGGTTGAATAAGTAGACTAAGTACAAGGTTGTAAAGGCTGATTGTTCAAGAATGGGGCTAACAAGGGTCAAAAATCTTTACTGAAGTTGCACAAAAGGGGGCTCAAATGCTTGTCGCTAGGTTACTAACAAGAATTTACCATTTCTGTGGCCAAAAAAGTTTATTTGCCTGGTTTGTACATTATAATTTCTGGTGGTTAGCTGTGTGCCATAGCCCTTACTGGTAAGTGGCAGGAAGCGGAAGCTGGCCGCCAACCTTGTGTCCTTAGGCTGAAACCTGGCCAGGTGCCCGATTATGTTACTTGTCGGGACGCTGGCTATTTTTGGTTTCGGTCACTTTGCCCAAAAGATAAGGAATTTCAGGAATTCTGCTGAACGCCTCTGAAATGTAATCCGAAACAATGGGCCTTTCATGGAACTGTAAACGTTTGACGTTCAGAGTGTTATTTTAACTTGTTTTCTGTTCCTTCAAAGCATGGAGGCGCTTAGCTCCTGTGGAAACTTTGGACTTGGTGGGGGAGGAGGTGTTCTAAAACTGCCCGTACAAGGCCTGCTAGTAGTATGTTCGGCCCTCATGTTTATTGAGAAATGCAGTTAATTTTAAATATTTTGTTTTTCACTCTCATTTTTCGTTCTGTGCTCACTTCCTTCAGAGCTAGGTTTCCTCAGCCTTTGCTACTTTCTCAAGGGCTGCCAGGCCATACTTGGGGTCTGGGAATGTGGAATCGTTCCAGTGCCTGATTGTTTAAAAGTGAAATTGATAATATTGTAAGAGGAAATACATAATACAGCTGATAAAGTAGCCAATTTAATGTACCTGGTTTTTTTGTTTCTGTGATTTAAGTAAGCAGGGTTTTAAAGGATTAGATGTTTATTTTTCTTACTATTCATGAGGAGTAGGGACTGAGAAATAAATATACCTTAACCTAACATGAAGGAAGGAAAATTCAAAAATCATTCTCAAGCAATATACAAAATGAAATTATTGGTTGTTCTGCCCCCTTTTTATCACTGATAGCTTTCTTGGTAGCACAGAAGACTGGGATGATTGTCATGCAGATGGAATCTGAAATCTGGCTCTGTATCTATAGCGGTATGATATTGGATATAATATTCCTAAACTGTCACCTAGAGATTATAATTCCCACTTAATAGAATGGTGTGAGGGTCAATGGAGAGATTAAATATATGGAAACAAGTATGCATAGAAGAGGCTCATAAATGGCTGGCAATATTCTTACTGTTAGAACTGGTGATAATTACCATTAATAGAAATTATTCTATTAACCTTTCATGTACAAGATACTGTCTTGGGGGTTATAGAGAAAGCCATAAAATGCAGTTCCTGGGATTAAGTAGTTTGTGTATAATTTAGGGCAGGAAGCCTTAGATAAAAAGATAACTGATAAAACAAAAAATATACAGATAATAAATGACTGGGAAGATGAAGTAGTTACTGTTTTGTAGTATGCTCTGGAAGGTTTTCCTAAGGAAGCCAGACCTTGAGAATAAGTATAATATAGATGGACAGAAAGAATAAGAGGTGAGGAACTTCCAGGAAGATGGCGGCGTGAGCAGGGCAGCAGAAGTCTCCTCCCAAAACCATATATATTTATGAAAATACAACAAATACAACTATTCCTAAAAGAGAGACCAGAAGATACAGGACAGCACCCAGTCTGCACCTACACCTGAAAGGACGCGGCACCCCGTGAGGTGGGTAAGATATGGAGCCGTGACCCAGCGGGCCCCAAGCACTCCCCCACCCCAGCGCACCGGTGGGAGGAGAGGATTCAGAGCAGGGAGGAACTGGAAGTACAGACCCGCGAAATAACCAGCCCTGGTGATCTGCGCCGGGAACGCTGACACACATCGCACGGTGTATCGGAGATCGGAGAGAAAGAGGGTGCAGGATCTGACCTGGGGAACGCACCCAGTCATCGCAGCCGGCTCAACGGGACAAAAGAAAAGCGCACACATTTTTTAGCAGTCTTAAAGAGACAGGGGCACAATGGAGGAGAAGGATCATCCCAGCACACTCAGCCCAGCAGGCTGAGAGTCCTGGGAATTTCAGACCCCTTGGCTGGCGACTGGGAAAAAGAAGCTGCACAGAGACTTACCACAGAGATCAACAGCCTCCCATTCGTTCCCGCCCTGGCCAGAGGTACAAAGGGCCCTGTGGAGCAGTGCAGCCACAGCTGTGGAATAGGGGAGCAACAGCGCCACCTACAGCATCCCCACAGAATCTACTCCCAGCGGGCGTTTTTTTTTTCCTCTTTTCTTTTCTTAATTTTCTTTCTTTTTTTTTCTTTTTAAAAGTCTTAAAGAGCCCAGCTGACATACGTGGCACCTATCAGCGACCACTTCTATCACCATGAAAAGACAGAGGAGTATGGTACAGACAAAACTTACCCAGACCCAGACAACACGAGAGAGGGAACCTGAAGGGATGGAAATGCACAATCTTACTGAAAAAGAATTCAAAACAAAAGTCATAACGATACTGTTGGATCTACAGAGAAATATGCAAGAGCTGAGGGAGGAAGTGAGAGAAGTGAGGAAAGACAATGCAGATACGAGACAAGCGATCGACAAGCTTAGCAGCAGACTGGACAACATACAAGAGATTGTTAATGGAATAGAAATAAGAAAACAGGAATACAGAGAAGCGGAGGCAGAGACAGATAAAAGGATCTCTGGGAATGAAAGAATATTAAGAGAACTGTGTGACCAATCCAAACGGAACAATATTCGCATTATAGGAGTACCAGAGGAAGAAGAGAGAGAAAAAGGGATAGAAAGTGTCTTTGAAGAAATAATTGCTGAAAACTTCCCCATGCTGGGGAAGGAAATAGTCTCGCAGTCCACAGAAGCCCACAGATCTCCCAACACAAGGGACCCAAGGAAGACAACACGAAGACACATAATAATTAAAATGGCAAAGATCAAAGAAGGACAGAGTATTAAAGGCAGATAGAGAGAGAAAAAAGATTACCTACAAAGGAAAACCCATCAGACTATCATCAGAATTCTCAACAGAAACCCTACAGGCCAGAAGAGAATGCCATGATATATTTAATGTAATGAAACATAAGGGCCTTGAACAAAGAATATTGTATCCAGCACGATTATCATTTAAATATGACGGAGCGATTAAACAATTTCCAGACAAGTGAAAGATGAGAGACTTTGCCTCCCATAAACCACCTCTACAGGATATCTTAAATGGACTGCTCTAGAGGTAAGCACTCCTAAGGCTAAAAAGATGTCACCAGAGAAAATAAAATCATAGCAAAGAAAGCAGACCATCCAAATACTAACTAAAGGCAAGGAATAAAACACCCAGTATATAAAGAATGGAGGAGGAAGAATAAGAAGTGAGAGAAATAAAGAAACATCAGACTGTGTTTACAATAACTTACCAACAAAGTTAAGTTAGATTGTTAGATAGTAAAGAAGAAACCCTTGAACTTTGGTAACCAGGAATGTAAAGCCAGCAATGGCAATAAGTACATATCTATCGATAATCACCCTAATGTAAATGGACTGAATGAACCAATCGAAAGACACAGAGTAACAGAATGGATAAAAAAGCAAGACCCATCTATATGCTGCTTACAAGAGACTCACCTCAAAACCAAAGATATACACAGACTAAAAGTGAAGGGATGGAAAAAGATATTTCATGCAAACAACAAGGAGAAAAAAGCAGGTGTTGCAGTACTTGTATGAGAAAAAATAGGCTTCAAAGCAAAGAAAGTAGCAAGAGATAAAGAAGGACATTACATAATGATAAAGGGGTCAATCCAACAGGAGGATATAACCATTATAAATATATATGCTCCCAACAGAGGAATGCCACCATATGTGAAACAAATACAAGCAGAATTAAAGGAGGAAATAGACAGCAATGCATTCATTTTCAGTGACTTCAACACACCACTCACTCCAAAGGACAGATCAACCAGACAGAAAATAAGTAGACACAGTGGCACTGAACAACACGCTAGAACAGATGGACCTAACAGACATCTGCAGAACACTACACTGAAAAGCAACAGAATACACATTCTTCTCAAGAGCACTTGGATCATTTTCCAGAATAGACCACATACTAGGCCACAAAAAGAACCTCAGTAAAGTAAAAAATATTGAAATTCTACCAACCAACTTCTCAGATCAAAAAGGTATAAAACTAGAAATAAATTTTAGAAAGAAATTAAAAAGGCTCACAAATACATGGAGACTTAACAACATTCTCCTAATTAATCAATGGGTTAATGACCAAATCAAAACAGTAATCAGAGAATATATGGAGACTAATGACAACAACAACAAAAAGCCACAACATCTGTGGGATGCAGCAATGGCAGTTCTAAGAGGAAAATATATTGTAATCCAGGCCGATTTAAAGAAGGAAGAACATTCCCAAATGAATAGTCTAAAGACACAATTACTGAAATTGGAAAAAGAAGAACAAATGAGGCCCAAAGTCACCAGAAGGAGGGACCTAATAAAGATCAGAGAAGAAATAAATAAAAAAATTGAGAAGAATAAAACAATAGAAAAAATCAATAAAACCAAGAGCTGGTTCTTTGAAAAAATAAACACAATAGATAAACCCCTAGCCAGACTTATTAAGAGAAAAAGAGAATTTACACACATAAACAGAATCAGAAATGAGAAAGGAAAAATAACGACAGACCCCACAGAAATACAAAGAATTATAAGAGAATATTATGAGAATCTATATGCTAACAAGCTGGAAAACCTAGAAGAAATGGACAACTTTTTAGAAAAATACAACCTTCCAAGACTGACCAAACAAGAAACAGAAAAACTAAACAGACCAATCACCAGCAACGAAATTGAAGTGGTAATCAAAAAACTACCTAAGAACAAAACCCCCAGACCAGATGGATTCACCTCTGAATTCTACCAGACATATAGAGAAGAAATAACACCCATTCTCCTTAAACTTTTCCAAATAATAGAAGAGGAGGCAATTCTTCCAAACTCATTGTATGAAGCCAGCATCACTCTAATACCAAAACTGGGCAAAGACCTCAGCAAAAAAGAAAATTACAGAGCAATATCCCTGATGCACATAGATGCAAAAATACTCAACAAAATATTAGCAAACCAAATTCAAAAATACATCAAGAGGATCATACACCATGATCAAGTGGGATTCATCCCAGGGATGCAAGGATGGTACAACATTCGAAAATCCATCACCATCATCCACCACATCAACAAAAAGAAGAACAAAAACCACATGATCATCTCCATAGATGCTGAAAAAGTATTTGACAAAATTCAGCATTCATTCATGATTAAAACTCTCAACAAAATGGGTATAGACAGCAAGTACCTCAACATCATAAAGGCCATATATGACAAACCCACAGCCAACATTTTACTTAACAGCGAGAAGCTGAAAGCTTTTCATCTAAGATCAGGAACAAGACAGGGATGCCCACTCTCTCCACTGTTATTCAACATAGTACTGGAGGTCCTAGCCACAGCAATCAGGACAAAACAAAGACATAAAAGCATCCATATGGGTAAAGAAGAAGTCAAATTGTCACTATTTGCAGATGACGTCATATTGTACATAAAAAACCCTAAAGACTCCACTCCAAAACTACTAGAACTAATATCTGAATTCAGCAAAATTGCAGGATTCAAAATTAACACACAGAAATCTGTTGTTTTCCTATACACTAACGATGAACTAACAGAAAGAGAAATCAGGAAAACAATGCCATTCACAATTTCATCAAAAAGAATAAAATACCTAGGAATAAACCTAATGAAGGGACTGAAAACCCTGTTCTCTGAAAACTACAAGACACTCCTAAGAGAAATTAAAGTGGACACTAAGAAATGGAAGTTCATCCAATGATCTTGGCTAGGAAGAATAAAGATTCTCAAAATGGCTATACTACCTAAAGCTATCTACAGATTCAATGCAATCCCAATCAAAATACCAACAACTTTGTTCAGTGAACTGGAACAAATAATTCTAAAATTCATATGGAACCACAAAAGACCCCGAATAGCCAAAGCAATCCTAAGAAGGAGGAATAAAACAGGGGGAATTACGCTCCCAGACTTCAAGCTCTACTACAAAGCCACAGTCATCAAGACAATTTGGTATTGGCACAAAAACAGACCCACAGGCCAGTGGAACAGAATAGGAAATCCAAACATTAACCGAAACATATACAGTCAATTAATATTTGGTAAAGGAGCCTTGGATATACAATGGCGAGGTGACAGCCTCTTCAGTAGCTGGAGTTGGAAAACTGGGCAGCTACATGTAAGAGAATGAAACTGGACTACAGTTTAGCCCCTACACAAAGGTAAACTCAAGGTGGATCAAAGACCTGAATGTAAGTCATGAAACGATAAAACACTTAGAAGAAAACGTAGGCAGAAATCTCTTGGACATAAACATGTGTGACTTCTTCATGAGCATATCTCCCCAGGCAAGGGAAACAAAAGCAAAAATGAACAAGTGGGACTATATCAAGCTGAAAAGCTTCTGTACAGCAAAGGACACCATCAGTAGAACAAAAAGACATCCTAGAGTATTGGAGAATATATTCATAAATGACGTATCCGATAAGGGGTTGACATCCAAAATATATAAAGAGCTCATGCACCTCAACACACAAAAAGCAAATAAACCAACTAAGAATGGGCAGAGGACATGAATAGACACTTCCCCAAACAAGAAATTCAGGTGGCCAACAGGCATATGAAAAGATGCTCCACATCTCTAATCATCAGAGAAATGCAGATTAAAACCACAATGAGATATCACCTCACACCAGTAAGGATGGCCAACAGCCAAAACACAAACAACAACAAATGTTCGTGAGGATGTGGAGAAAAGGGACCCTCCAATTCTGCTGGGGGGAATGCAAATTAGTTCAACCATTGTGGAAAGCAATATTGAGATTCCTCAAAAAACTTAAAATAGCAATACTGTTTGAGCCAGGAATCCCACTCCTAGGAGTTTACCATAAGAATGCAGCAGCTCAGTTTGAAAAAGACAGATGCACCCCATGTTTATCGCAGCACTGTTTACAATAGCCAAGAAATGGAAGCAATCTAAGTGTCCATTAGTAGATGAATGAATAAGGAAGATGTAAATATACACAATGGAATATTATTCAGCCATAAGAAGAAAATAAGTCCTACCATTTGCAACAACTTGGATGGAGCTAGAGGGTATTATGCTCAGTGAAATAAGCCAAGCCGAAAAAGACAAGTATCAAATTATTTCACTCATATGTGGAGTATAAGAAGAAAGAAAAAAACGGAAGGGGTAATTTGTGGTTCCATATAAATTTCAGGATTATTTGTTCCAGTTCATTGAAGACAGCTGTTGGTGTTTTGATAGGGATTGCGTTGAATCTATAGATTGCTTTAGGTAGTATAGCTGTTTTGACAATATTCTACCTAGCTAAGAGCATGTGATGGATTTCCATTTGTTAGTGTCCTCTTTAATTTCTCTTAGGAGTGTCTTGTAGTTTTCAGAGTACAGGTCTTTCACTTCCTTCGTTAGGTTTATTCCTAGGTATTTTATTCTTTTTGATGCAATTGTGAATGGAATTGTTTTTCTGATTTCTCTTTCTGTTAGTTCATCGTTGGAGTATAGGAAAACAACAGATTTCTGTGTGTTAATTTTGAATCCTGCAACTTTGCTGAATTCAGATATTAGTTCTAGTAGTTTTGGAGTGGAGTCTTTAGGGTTTTTTATGTACAATATCATGTCATCTGCAAATAGTGACAATTTGACTTCTTCTTTACCAATCTGGATGCCTTGTATGTCTTTGTTTTGTCTGATTGCCATGGCTAGGACCTCCAGTACTATGTTGAATAACAGTGGAGAGAGTGGGCATCCTGTCTTGTTCCCGATCTTAGATCAAACGCTTTCAGCTTCTCGCTGTTAAGTATGATGTTAGCTATGGGTTTGTCATATATAGCCTTTATGATGTTGAGGTACTTGCCGTCTATACGCATTTTGTTGAGAGTTTTAATCATGAATGGATGCTGAATTTTGTCAAATGCTTTTTCAGCATCTATGGAGATGATCATGTGTTTTTTGTTCTTCTTTCTGTTGATGTGGTGGATGATGGTGATGGATTTTCGAATGTTGTGCCATCCTTGTATCTCTGGGATGAATCCCACTTGATCATGGTGTATGATCCTCTTGACGTATTTTTGAATTCGGTTTGCTAATATTTTGTTGAGTATTTTTGCATCTACGTTCATCAGGGATATTGGTCTGTAATTTTCTTTTTTGATGAGGTCCTTGCCAGGTTTTGGTATTAGAGTGATGCTGGCTTCATAGAATGAGTTTGGAGGTATTCCCTCCTCCTCTATTTTTTGGAAACCTTTAAGGAGAACGGGTGTTATTTCTTCTCTATATGTCTGGTAGAATTCAGAGGTGAATCCATCTGGTCCGGGGGTTTTGTTCTTTGGTCTTTTTTTTTTTTTAATTAAAAAAAATTTTTTGTAAGTTTATTTTGATATCATTATTCTACAATTAAATGAGTAATATTATGGTGATTACACTACCCCCTCCATCAGGTCCCCCAACCCCATTACAGTCACTGTCCATCAGCTTAGTGAGATGCTATAGAGTCACTACTTGTCCTGTCTGGGTTGTACAGCCCACCCCGTGCCCCCAACATTACATCTGCTAATCGTAATGTCCCTTCTTCCCCCTTGCCCCTCCCTTCCCACCCATCCTCACCAGTTCCCTTCCCTTTGGTAACTATTAGTCCGTTCTTGGGTTCTGTGAGTCTCTTGCTGTTTTGTTCCTTCAGTTATTCTTTGGTCGTTTTTTGATTATTGCTGCAATTTCATTGCTGGTGATTGGTCTGTTTAAGTTTTCTGATTCTTGTTTGGTCAGTTTTGGAAGGTTGTATTTTTCTGAGAAGTTGTCCATATACTCTAGGCTTTCCAACTTGTTAACAAATAGATTCTCATAATATTCTCTTATAATTCTTTGTATTTCTGTGGGGTCTGTTGTTATTTTTCCTTTCTCATTTCTGATTCTGTTTACGTGTGTATATTCTCTTTTACTCTTAATAAGTCTGGCTAGGGGTTTATCTATTGTGTTTATTTTTTCAAAGAACCAGCTCTTGGTTTCATTGATTTTTTTCTATTGTTTTATTCTTCTCAATTTTATTTATTTCTTCTCTGATCTTTATTAGGTCCCTCCCTCTGGTGACTTGGGGCCTCATTTGTTCTTTTTCCAATTTCAGTAATTGTGTCCTTAGACTATTCTTTTGGGAATGTTCTTCCTTCTTTAAATGGGCCTGGATTGCAATATATTTTCCTCTTAGAACTGCCTTTGCTGCGTCCCACAGAAGTTGTGGCTTTGTGTTGTTGTTGTCATTAGTCTCCATATATTCTTTGATTTCTGTTTTGATTTGGTCGCTAACCATTGATTAATTAGGAGAATATTGTTAAGTCTCCATGTATTTGTGAGCCTTTTTGATTTCTTTCTAAAATTTATTTCTAGTTTTATACCTTTGTGATCTGAGAAGTTGGTTCATAGAATTTCAATATTTTTGACTTTACTGAGGTTCTTTTTGTGGCCTAGTATGTGGTTTATTCTGGAAAATGTTCCATATGCACTTGAGAAGCATGTGTATCCTGTTGCTTTTGGGTGTAGAGTTCTGTAGATGTCTGTTAGGTCCATCTGTTTTAGTGTGTTGTTCCATTCCTCTGTGTCTTAACTTATTTTCTGTCTGGTTGATCTGTCCTTTGGAGTGAGTGGTGTGTTGAAGTCACGTAAAATGAATGCATTGCTGTCTTTTTCCTCCTTTTATTCTGTTAGTATTTGTTTCACATATGCCGGCACTCCCGTGTTGGGTGCATATATATATATATATATATATATATATATATACATATAATGGTTCTTTCTTATTGGACTGACCCCTTTATCATTTTGTAATGTCCTTCTTTATCTTTTGCTACTTTCTTTATTTTGAAGCGTATTTTTTCTGATACAAGTACTGCTACACCTGCTTTTTTCTCCTTGTTGTTTGCATGAAATATCTTTTTCCATCCCTTCACTTTTAGTCTGTGTGTATCTTTGGGTTTGAGGTGAGTTTCTTGTAGGCAGCATAAAGATGGGTCTTGCTTCTTTATCCATTCTGTTACTCTGTGTGTTTTGAATGGTGCATTCAGTCCATTTACTTTTACGGTGATTATCGATAGATATGTACTTATTGCCATTGCTGGCTTTAGATTCATGGTTAGCAAAGGTTCAAGGGTTGCTTCTTTACTATCTAACAATCTAACTTAACTTTGTTGGTAAGTTATTGTAAACACAGTCTGATGTTTCTTTATTTCTCTTCCTTCTTATTCTTCCTCCTCCATTCTTTATATACTAGGTGTTTTATTATTTGCCTTTAGTTAGTATTTGGATGGTCTGCTCTCTTTGCTATGATTTTATTTTCTCTGGTGGCATCTTTTTTCCCCTAGGAGTGCTTCCCTTAGAGCAGTTCCTTTAAGATATCCTGTAGAGGTGGTTTATGGAAGGCAAATTCTCTCAGCCTTCAGTTGTCTGGAAATTGTTTAATCCCTCCATCATATTTAAATGATAGTCATGCTGGGTAAAATATTCTTTGTTCAAGGTCCTTCTGTTTCATTACATTAAATATATCATGGAATTCTCTTCTGGCCTGTAGGGTTTCTGTTGAGAATTCTGGTGAGAGTCTGATGGGTTTTCCTTTGTAGGTAATCTTTTTTCTCTCTCTAGCTGACTTTAATACTCTGTCCTTATCGTTGATCTTTGCCATTTTAATTATTATGTGTCTTGGTGTTGTCTTCCTTGGGTCTCTTGTGTTGGGAGGTCTGTGGGCTTCCATGGACTGCGAGACTATTTCCTTCCCCAGCATGGGGAAGTTTTCAGCAATTATTTCTTCAAAGACACTTTCTATCCCTTTTTCTCTCTCTTCTTCCTCTGGTACTCCTATAATGCGAATATTGTTCTGTTTGGATTGGTCACTAAGTTCTCTTAATATTCTTTCATTCCCAGAGATCCTTTTATCTCTCTCTGCCTCAGCTGCCCTGTATTCCTGTTCTCTGATTTCTATTGCATTAACAGTGTCTTGCATCTCGTCCAGTCTGCTACTAAGCCCTTCGATGGCTTGTCTCATTTCTGCATTGTCTTTCCTGACTTCCTCACTTCCTCCCTTAGCTCTTGCATATTTCTCTGTAGATCCATCAGCATGGTTGTGACTTTTATTCTGAATTCTTTTTCAGGAAAATTGTGCATTTCCATCCCTTCAGACTCCATCTCTAGTGTTTTCTCGGTGAGCTTTTTGTGTGCCATATTCCTCTGTCTTTTCATGGCGATAGAAGTTGTCCCTTGTAGGTGCCACGTATGTCAGCTGGGCTCATTAATACTTTAAAAAGAAAAAAAGAAGGAAGAGACAGAAAAGAGAAAAAAAGAAGGAAGTGGAAGAAAGGAGAAAAAAAAGAAAGAAAGAAAAGAAGGAGAAGAAAAGAAAAGAAAGGAAAAAAAAAAGCCCACTGGGAATAGATTTTGTAAGGATGCTGTAGGTGACGCTGTTGCTCCACTATTTCGCAGCTGCGGCCGCACCGCTGGGCGTTTTGAAGCTCTGACCGGGGCGGGAACAAATGGGTGGCTATTGTTCTGTGTGAAGTTTCAGTATGGCTGCTTTTTCCCAGTCGCCAGCCAAGGGGTCTGTAATTCCTCAGGACTCCCAGCCTTTTGGGCTGAGTGTGCTGGAACAATTGTAAGACTGCTGAAAAAAGTGTGCACTTTTCTTTTGTCCCAGGAGCCGGCTGCAAGAACGCGGGCGCATTCCCACCTGAAAATCTGCACCTTCTGCCTCTTCCGTCTCCTCTACACCACGCGATGTGTGTCAGCGCTCCCGGTGCAGATCACCAGGGCTGGTTATTTCGCAGGCCTGTACTTCCATTCCCTCCCGGCTCTGAATCCTCTCCTCCCGCTGGTGCGGTAGGGTGGGGGAGTGCTTGGGTCCCGCCGGGACGCAGCTCCTTATCTTACCCACCTCCCGGGTTGCCGAGTCCTCTCAGGTGCAGATGCAGGCTGTGTGCTGTCCTGTTTATTCTGGTCTCTCTTTTACGAATAGTTGTATTTGCTCTATTTTCATAGATATATATGGTTTTGGGAGGAGATTTCCACCGCCCTGCTCACGCCGCCATCTTCCCAGAACTCTACAAGTAGTGATTCTATAGTATCTCACTACGCTGATGGACAGTGACTGTAATGGGGTTGGTGGTGGGACCTGATGAAGGGGGTAGTTTAATAATCATAGTATTGCACATGTAATTGTAGAATAATGATACCAAAATAAATTATTAAAAAAAAGAAGAATAAGGGGTGATTCCAAAACAAAAACACAATAACCCCAAGCATAAAAAAAGCAAACAGCCTATTCCAAATGGAAGTGAGTCTCTCCCACCCCCTTCCTCTATCCTCACTGTACAGTGTATCACTGATATAAAGGGGAGAAAACATGGTAGAATTTTCGCCTTGCTATATACCAACCATGTAACCTTGGACATATAACCACCTTAAACTTGATGTATCATCTATGTAATAGATATAAATATAGAGCAGGCCTTGCTGTCTAAATCTCAACTAGCTAGAAGATTCCTTGAGGGAAGAAATGTTACAGCACAAAATTTATTCAGTATTGGCAATTTATATAGTAGGTGCTCACTCAGATGTCACTTCATTTTTAAATCTAGTGTTGGTTGTCTCTACTTGCACTAACTCTTTGATTATAACTGTTTAATACTGTAAATGTTTTGCACTCTGATGGAAGTGAAATGTGAATCCATTGCCAAGTGAAATTTCAAGGTTTACAAAAGATATAGAATATTCTGAAGTCCATGAAAGTGATTTTAAAGACTTGCTGAAAATACTTTCAAATCCATTGATAAAGGTGTGTGTGTGTGTAATCCTTACAAAATACTTACTGTGTTTCAGACAACATTCTAAGCATTTTACATGTCTTCATTGTCTCCTCACTACAGCTTTATAATGTAAGTACTATCTAATGCTGTGACAGACAAGGAAACAGAAGTATGAGGATCTGAACCAAGCAGGCTGGCCCTGGCCTGCGTGCTCTTCATCACTGTGCCACACTGTCTAAACTTAGGTCAGATGATAATTATCCAGTGATAGGAAATCAGGAGCATGCGCACCTGAACAGAAAGTTTTCCAAAGGATAAGGAAAACTCTTGTGAACAATTGAGAAAAGCAGTCAACTGAGCAAAGTAGACAGTAGTAGTTAGGACTGTGGGCTCTGGGGTGGGGCTCCTTGAGCTTCACTGTTCTTAGGTGCTTGGCCTTGAAAAGATCACTCAACATTTCTGTGTTTCAGTTTCCCTATTTATAAAGCACAGATAATAAATCGCATACAGCTGTAGCAGCGTGGAGTGAATCATGTGATTAAAATCCCTATAAGTGTACCTGTCAAATAGGATGTACTCAGTCGGTGTTCATTATTTCTATAACTAACATTTGGAAACAGGGCCTATTTACAATCATGTTCCAAAAATCAAACATGAAGAATGTCTTATGTTGTTCTCCAATTTTGTTTGGGTTATCTATTCTATAAAGCTTCCTACTCTTATTTCGATTTATCCTTCTAAGAGTTAGTGCATAGTTGTAACAGTGACAAAAATGTCATTTAAAAAGGAATGAAACAGACTTATTTCTTTTTTTTCTGTAGATAAAGCCCAAATAACAATCCCCGTCTCTCTCCCCCAACACCTTATTTACTGTGAAAATTCGATCAGTGTTTAATGGATTCACTTTGTATTTTATTTTTTTCACTACTGATTTATCGTTTGATGATGCAGACCTATCTCCTGGGATTTTTTGTGAGAATTGAATGAATAATGCATGTAAAATGCAAGGCATATAGTGAATATTCAATATTTCTTAGCAACTCTTTTAATTTGTGGTTATTTGTATTAGGTGAGAATGGCACAAACAAAGCACCCATGTAAGAATGTGCATGTTTTGCTCATTTCACTTGTAAACATTGAGCACCTATTTTTGAGTCAGAGTGGACACGGGGTAGGTACATGAATATGAAGGTGAACCGGACATGAGTTTCCTGGTATCCCTCTCCTCTCCCCACCGTCTTTCTCTCTCTCATACTGTGTCAGAGCTGACAGCCTAGTGGAAGAGTCAGAGGTGAAAACCAAGAATTGCAGTGCCCTGTGCTTTTTAAGTGTTGTAATAGAAACACAAAGTTCACTTGCGTTAGAGGAAGAAATCCTTTCCTTTGCTCAGGGGTATCTGGAAGGCTCCACTAAGGGTAATACTTAGGATGAGAAGCCCAAGCAGAGGAAGCTCACCCATAGGGGAATGAGGTAGTTGGAAATGGAGGCTGCCACGCAGATGTGAGGCTGTGGTTGCCCAGGTTTAGGAGTGTGGACATTCTCCCTGACTTATGGGGAACCAGGGAAGCTTTTTAAAAAAATGAGGTAAGAAAATGAGGTATAATTTACATATAGCAAAATTCACCCTCTGAGAGTGTTTAGTTTGATGAGTTTGCGCAAGTGTATATAATCCTGCAACCACTGGCATCAAAGTACAGAATTTGTATTACCCTAAAAAGCTCTCTTACGTAGCTTTGCAGTTAAGCCTTTCCCCTC
>JAVSCE010007609.1:0-39099 GCA_032199065.1 Smutsia gigantea
CAACACAATCCAAAAATGAAATAACAGCAGATTTTTTTTCGTAAAAATTGAGAAAGATTCTAAAGTGCATATTGAAATAAAAACAACCTGTACAATAATCAAAACAAATATGAAGAAAAAAATTAGAAGTAATATTGTTTTACTCTAAAGCTATAGGAATTAAGTATGATATTAACATAAATATAGACAAAGAGATCAATGGAACAGAACAGACAGCTAATATTTATTGACAACTGATTTTTTTATGAAGGTGAAAAGGCAATTCAATGGAGAAATTAGAATAATTTCAGCAAATGATGCTATGTTTTTTAAAAGAGAACTGATCCATACTTTGTATCATATACAAAAATCAAGTCAGAATGGTAGGAGAACTAAATGCAGAAAAAGAACTGTAATTGAATGACAACATAGAAGAAAACCTTTGTAACTTTGGGTAAGGCAAAAAAGTTCTTAAAAATGATATCAAAAGTGTGATCTATATGATAGAGCTCTATACTGACCATATTGGTTAAAATTCAAAAGTCAGTCCATATTGGTTAAAATTCAAAAGTCTGTCATTGCCAAGTGTTGGTGAAGCTGTGTAGAAACTAAAACTTTGGCCTGTTGCTCGTGGGAATGTAAGATGGGATAATCACTCTGAAATACTTGTGTTAAAGCTTGCTCTACAATTTCAAGTGACTCTGATGAATTAAATACTCAGAAGTAGTGTACCATGAAAAGTGTGTATTTTAATTTGTTTAATTGAAATTTATTTTCTTAAAGTAAAACAAAAATTTCCCATATAATAATTCCTTTAGGTGTTTCTCAGCTATTACAACCTTAAAAGATATAAATTTGTATATGATCTGGAGATAAATCTTTTATTTTTTTTGAGGGTACATTGCTCACCCGTGACAGCCATGACAATGTAGTATTTAAACCTCTATGTATGGGGGAATCTAAGTACTGTGCCCTACATTCAACATTGTGTTTGCCCCAAGTTCATGGTTCCCATAGTTACTTTCAACCAGTTATTAAACACAGCAGAGATTTCAAGGCAGGCCCATTCTTGGGAGACTGCATTCCTCTTAGGAGCAACATTGGCTTGAGAATTCCCCTGACAGTTTTGTTTTATTTTCTTGATCACTTCATTGCAGACTAAGATGCTTGCACCCCACCCCTTTCCTTCACTTTGAGACCAAATCTGCATCATGATCTGGTAGCCCTCCTCTCCTCTCCTGGCTCCTCCAATTTTTGCTCACAGGTTGTTCCCCTAATAAAATTTGTGCACGTTTAATCCAATATTGGCATCTACTTCTCATAAGACAAGGACTAAAACAATGGCTAAAACTATATATACTCTGAGTGAAATATAAACCCTAGGATAGTGGTTAATTAACTTTCAGAAGTGTTTATTCAACCAATAATCCAATAAACCCCTTCAGTCAGAAGCTGATATCTAAGAAGTATAGGAGCCTCAGCTCCCTGCTTTGCCTCTTTCCTCTCCATTTGTTGGCAATAGTGAAACATTGAGGGATTTGTTTTGTTTATTTCTTGTATTTTAATGGAATAACATTATAGAATTTTGCTTTAAAGGATATAGATCAGGGAAGGAATGGAAATAGAAGGAGCAAAAACAAGACTGATAAATTTTAGAGAACATACAGCCGCTGTCAGTATCAAGTAAAGGTAAAGGATGAGGGATGCTCTACAGATAGAGCCGGTGTTACTTGGCAACTGGGTGGCTCTGCAGAACAAGATTTATGTTCATCATGTTTTGTGGAAGTACTTCTAACATGAAGTGCATTCATTCTTATGTCCTAAAGCTGAGTATACTCAAGAAAATTTGCACTTTCCTTGGTTGGAAATGTAATGTATTTCAATGATAATCTCAGGGGCTCTGCAGTTGTCTAATTTTGTACCTTTGCATAATTTATTAAAAATTTATTTTTCTTCCAGTTACTTTTAGCTACATTATATTGCTGCTGGATAATTAGGAACTACAAGCAAAGTAAGAGATAATAATTTGTAACAAGGGACTAACTGTGACTTCTATGGGTAAATATCATGAACCTTATTAGTGCATAGAATTAACAATTGGTCTGAAATTTAATGGTCTTTATGCCTTAGCTAGATTTTTTTCTGTCCATCTGTTTCAGCAGATATTTTTTTGAACTCGGCTTCTTTCATAAAGATGAGTGAGAGAAGGTAATTACCAGCTGTGTTTTTGTGATAGAATAATATGAATGTGACAGCAGCTTATCGGCTTTCAATCTCCATTCCAACTTCTTCTAAAATTCAAACTAAAAAATAATAATAATCTTGGTTATTGAAATTTTAATAACCCTACACCCAATTTAAGACATTTTACAGGTGAGTTTTGATTTTTGTCTACTTACTAGCTGATTCTAGAACTTAATTCATATGAGACAAACACATGTTATAATATGACATATATGTCAACAACAGAATTTAGCACATTCTTACTTCAGATATACAATTATGCATAATCTTTCTCTCTGTCTCACACAGAGATACACCCACACATGAACACATGAACACACATGCAGGAACATATACACACACAGGAGAGCTCTTATATTGTTAAATTTGATTAAAATTATCATAATCTTTCTCTCTGTCTCACACAGAGATACACCCACACATGAACACATGAACACACATGCAGGAACATATACACACACAGGAGAACTCTTATATTGTTAAATTTGATTAAAATTATCAATAAGATATGAAGGGCATCTTTGACTAATATTGTACATTTATAATCTCAAAGGAGTTAAAATAATGAAACTGTACAAAGTATAACTATCAATTAGTAATAAACTTTTTTTCATAGGTTAAGATTTGCACAATTACAGGGATAACATATCTAAAATTGTTTTTTAAAGTAGCCAATATAACAAAAATCATCTTCAAAACATAATCTGTATTCATCTAGAGTATCAAAACAATTAAATGAGAAAAGAATAGTCTCCTCAACAAATGGTTCTGGGACAACCTAATAACCACAAACAAAAGAATGAATTTGGACCCCTTCTTCACACCATATACAAAATTAATTCATAATGGATAAAAGTTCTAAATGTACAAACAAAAACTACAAAACTCTTAGAAGAACACATAGGAATAAATTAGCATGACCTTGAGTTACGCCAAGATTCTTCAATATGGTACTTAAAAGAACCAAAGAATAAAGTAGATAAAATAGAACTTTGTAATATGTTTAAAAATTAGTGCTTGTAAGAACACCATCAAGAAAGTGAAAGGACAACTCACAGAATGGGAGGAAGTATTTTTAAGTCATATATCTGTTAAGAGATTCTATCTAGAATATATAAAGAACTCTTCAACTCAATAATTAAAAGACAACTCCATTGGAAAATGGACAAAGAGTCTGAATATACATTTCTTCAAAGAAGGTACACAAAAGGCTAGTGTATGTGAAAAGATGCTCAACATAATTAGCTATCAGGGAACTTCAGATCATGTACATAATAAACAAAACAAGCATACAAAAAGTGTTGGTGAAGATGTGGATAAATTGCAACTTTCATATATTGCTGGAGGGAATGTAAAATTAGCAGCCACTTTGAAAGAATATGGGCATTTCTCAAAGTTAAACAAGAGTTATCATATGATCTAGCAATTATACTCGTGGATATATACCAAATAAAAATGGAAACAAGTCCAAACAAAAAATGAATGATTTTCTCAGCATTACTAATAATAGCTAAAAGATGGACACAACTCAATGTCCATAAACTAATGAATGGACAGATGAAATATGGTATATCCATGTTATTGAATATTATTTGAAAATAAAAGGGAGTGAAGTACTGATTCATGTTATAGCAAGGATGGACCTTGAAAATGTTTTGCTAAGTGTGAGCACATATTTTATTATTCCATTATATTAAATGTCCAGAATAGGCAAATCTATAGACAAAAAGTTGGTTAATGATTGCTCTGGGCTGGAGGGAGGGAATGGTGGAGTTGGATGAAAATGGGGAGTAACTGCTAATGGGTATGGAGTGTTTTTAGGAGGTCATAAAAGTGTCCTAAAATTAATTGTTATGTCCTTTTGAATATACTGAATACTGTTGAGGTGCACTTTTTAAATTGGTGAATTACATAATATTTGAAATATATCTCAAAACTTTAAGAAAAAATAGTAGCATTGTTAGAACAAATCTCTCAAGGTTGGAACTATAATGTGGAAATGAACTTATGAATAACCCTTTTGCAGAGAATTGCATAACTTGCTCATACATTGTGTGTGTATGTGTGTGTGTGTGGGTGTGTGTAAAGCATATTCATGAACTTTGCTTAAGTCCAAATCAGTTGTGTGTTGCTTTATTGCTCTTCACAGATTTTGCATTTTTTTACAAATTCAAGACAACCGTGAGTCAAGCCAGCCTACTGGCGTCATTTTTCCAATGGGCCACATTTTGGTAATTCTCACAATATTTCAAACTTTTTCATTATTATTATATTTGTTACGTGATCTGTGATCAGTGATTACCACTTGCTGAAAGCTCAGGTGACAGTTAGCATTTTTTAGCAATAAAGTATTTTTTTTAATTAAGATGTGTACATTGGTATTTTGGACATACTGCTATTGCACACTTAATAAACTATAATATAGTGTAAACATAGCTTTTATGTGTACTAAGAACTCAAAAAATTCATTTGACTTGCTTTATGGCAATGTTCACTTTATTGTAAGGGTCTGGAACCCGAATCCCCAATATCTGCAAGGTATACCTGTGATCAATCAGACTGACTTAATACATCTCTTGAAGTTGATCTACATGTGGGAGATCAATCCACCCCATGGATTATTTTCTTCAGTCAGTCAAGAGACTCTTAATTCCCTTACTTTTTATGTGTCTTACAGAACTTAGTCAAGGATATAAATAAAGGTCTTGACTTAAAACTTTTTAATGTCCTAAATCTTTAGTTGTTGATACTCATGGCAAACTCTCTTGTCTATGGAGAATTAGATCGGCTCATTGTAAGAATGGTCAACCCAGCAACTACCATAGTAAGTAGTGGGGAAAAATATTTTTTTCCCAGCTTTGTATTAACCTATATAATAGAGGGAAAAACTAGAAAAAACATGTTATATTTCCAGTTGTTTGGTTTTCTGTGATCTTTGAGACTTGTATAAATAGCAATTTGTATTAATAAATCAAAATATTTTTAATGAATAATTAAACTCAATATATTTCATTCAACAGTCCTTAGATTGTTTAAATTTTCATTGCACATTTTTTTTCTTCTAAGAACAAGATAACCTTTTGCATTGGGTTAAATTTTAAAATAATTAATTTAGTTCACAGGATTAGTTCTATAAAATAGTTTCACTAAAGACAGGATCATAAAATCTCTGTGAAGCTATAAAACATCAGTAAAGTTTAGTATGAAAAGTTAACAAAGTCCATGGAGACTCAATCATATTTTATGACAATTCACTGTAGTTACTGTTAACACTGCCAAAATGTAGAAATATTGTTTCAGATAAGCTTTCCTCACTGCACAATATTATAGCTATCACAGAAGGAAGGTGACAACAAGTGTGATAGAAAGACACAGTGCAGAAAGAACACGGAGGAGGTTTACAGCATGCAGTGTCCCCTTCGTTTTTAATTCATTGAGATATCTTTAATATGCACATATTGTACATATTCACATGTACATATTCATGGTGTACAACTGATGTCTTGATTTATGCATACATTGTGAAAAGATCATCCCGATCAAGGTAGCTCATCGTCTCTACATAATTACATTGTGTGTGTGTGTGTGTGTTTGTGTGTCTCTGAGAAGATTGGCGATATGCCTTTTTAGCAAACTTCAAGTAAACAGCACAATATTTTTAACTATCTTCCCCACGCTGTACAGTAGGTCTCCAGAACTCATTCATCTTGCGTAAGTGAAACTTCACACCCTTTGACCAAGCTCTCATTTTACCTCCTCTCCCCCGACAACCACCATTCTATTCTGTTTCTTTGAGTTTCATGATTTTTAGATTCCACATATCTGAGAGGTCATTCAGTATTTGTCTTTCGGTGTCTGGCTTATTTCACTTGGCATAATGTCACAAATAGCAGGATTTCCTTCTTTTTTTAAGGCTGAATACTATTCCATTGTGTGTGTGGAATCCATTCACCTATTGGTGGACATTAGGTTTTTTCCATATTTTGTCTTTCGTGAATAATGCCGCAATGAGCATGTGAATGCAGATATTGCTTTGAGATCCAGTCTATTTCTTTTGAATGCATATATAAACACGGAATTATTAGATGATACAGTACTTCTATTTTAAAATTTTTGAAGAACTTCCATACTATTTTTTGTAAATTACATTCCCACCAACAGTGTACAGGATTAATTTTTTTTTACATGCTCACCAACACTTGTTATCTTTTGTCTTTTTGATAAGAGCTATTCTAACAGGTGTAAGGTAATATCTCATTGCAGGTTTGATTTGTATTTCATAGTCCATGATGTAAATAATGTATTACAAAACTTTGGTTATCAAAACAATATGGTACAGGTATAAAAACAGACATATGGGCCAATGGAACAGACGATAAAGCTCAGAAATAAATTCGTGCTTTTATGGTCAACTGATTTTTGACAAGGGTGCTAAGAACATACAATGGGAAAGAGAGTCTCTTCAATAAATCATGCTGGGAAAACAGGATACCTACATGCAGAAGAATGAAAGTATATCCTTACCCTATACCATATACAAAAACCAACACAGAAAGTACTAAAGACTTAAATGGATACCTGAAACTGTAAAATTAGTAGAATAAAACAGGGGAAAAGCTCCTTGTTATTGGTCCTGACAATCATTTTCTTTGGTTATGATCCCAAAAGCACAGGCAATAACAAAAATAGACAAGTGGGATTTCTGCACAAGAAAGGAAATACTCAGCATAGTAAAAAAGCAACTATGGAATGGGAGAAAATATTTGCAAGTCATATTTCTGGTAAGACATTAATATCCAAAATATATAAGGAACTCATACAATTTAATAGCAAAGCAACAAACAAGGAAACAAAAGCACACACAATGAACTCAAGGAAAAAATGGACAAAAGACCTGAATAGACATTTGTCAAAAGAAGACAAACAAACGACCAACAGGTGAGCAACCAATGAGCAATGGAAGGTGCTCATCATGCATATGCACACTTTTACCCAGTTTTGGGACCCTCTCTTGCAGCTGTTCCCTTACAGGAAAACAAAACCATGTGTCTAAGATGGTCACAGAAACCATGTTTTCTATGGCCAAATGTTGGGATCACAATGAATCATTCATGCCAATTTCTATTCTTTGATCAACCCAGAATCAATGCTTTCAATAGAATATTAGAGGCCAGAAAATGACAGCCTATTGTGGTGTGCGCCTGCCTGAAAACAGTGTGAAGAGGGCTATTTACAAAGAGCGGATAATCCACCATGAACTACCCCAAGTGCTTGCCAAGTCTTGCTCAGATTTGAGAGGCTTTATGAAATGTCAAAAGGGTGCCACCTACTCTGGCAGAATCTGCTTTATAATATGTAAAATGTTGAAAAAAACCAATTGAAGATACAATCTGTTTAAGCCATATTTCTATCAGAGGAATCATTTGCAAATGTTCAACCTCAAAGCATGTAGTCTCTGGTGGGTTCACTGTGTTGCCTCATCTTATGTGTCTGGGGAATAATTCCTATCAATGTGGAATTACAGAATAATTATTCTTTTGTGACAATTCACACTGCAGAAGACAAAGCTATGTCCTGGCACAAGGTGAATGAGATTGCTGCCTAGTCAAAACAAGCCAGACGACATGGAAGAAAAGAGACATCATGCATGAGCGATAAATTACAGCACATACTTGCTACTAAATCCTGAAAGAAAGTCTTTTATGGTGCTCTTTAATAACTCTGTTAGACACACAGAAAATATAAATGAATTTCAATCCATTAATTCATGGCCAATGTAGTTGCCAGAAAACATAGGTAATCACGGGAAAAATAAGCAGAGCAAGATTCTGTCCCAGCTCTGATACAGGCAGGTGACACTGGGGAGACTCCCGACAACTTTGATTCTGATAGATTAAGTTTTTGTGTTTGTCAAATGATGGAGTAGGGATGCCAAAAATCAGGCAAAATATGAACTGTGCTATGTATACATTTTTTCCCAAATATGACATATTTATAAAAATAAAGTCACAATTATTCTTCTTGGGAAGATCTGAACCAGTTAATTCTGTTGACTTCTGTTCAGAGTTAATGAGCTCAAAGTTTGATCTCAATCTCCACAGGAGGCCAGTTAGCTTCACACAGAAAGTGTTGCCCTAATGCAATAAATAGTCCCTGACTATAATCCCAAGCAGCTATATCTCAAATGTGTGCTTTTGATCATAGTAGAAACTAGGTAAGGTTCAAAGTATCCCCACTTATTGTATAGAAAATATGCGGTAGTTTCCTATCTAGACCAGGACATCAGTGTAATTTTGAAAGTGTATTTTTCATGTATTTTCTAAAACAAGTATTTTTAAATTTTTATGTTATTGTATTTATTTTTCAAATTAACTTATTTGAGAATAATAAATATATGGTTATACATCACATATTTATGTATTATATAAGTGCATTATTTTTAGTTACTTTGTTATTTAAAATGTGTATCCTCTTAAAACATTAATGTTTTATTGTTTTATGAACTTCTTAGATAAATATGCTTTAGAGTTCTTAAAAGAGAAAACCTATATAAATGTGATAAATGATTTGTAACATGCTTGGCATCATCACCCTCACACACAATCAATTGCTTCATCATCATTAAATAGAGGCATGTGTATATCTTAAGAAAGTATTATTGAAAGAATGTAAATATTACCATTATGGCTAAACGGTATCCTCTTACTTCAAAAATTTTATATAAAATATATATTCCAAAAGTCATGTGGGTAAATGATCCTATTTCATGAACATAAAAAGAACTTTATACTTACATTATTCTAAAGGAATATTTTTATAGAAATGTGTTTTGGCCACCAAATCCTCCATTTTAAAGAAAACAAGAGTGCTTACATTTGATCATTATAAATTTCTCATTAGTATTATACATAACAATATTTGTAAATGCTGCATTAAAAAAATAAAAGATTATTAGACTATGCCTAGCATAGCGTTTCCACTAAATAGAATGCAGACCGCCATCTCTTCATTTTTCAAATTTTACATAAACTCTAATTAACACAATACTTTAGTTAACCACTATTTAATTTTTTTTTAGATAAGAAATATCCATTGCCTTTATTCTTTTTTGGGGGGGAGTTTATTTATTTATTTATTTTTAAATTTATTTTGGATCAGTAATCTACAATTACATCTGCAATATTATGATTATTAAACTACCCCCTTCACCAGGTCCCCCCCACCAATCCCATTACAGTCACTGTCCATCAGCGTAGTGAGATGCTATAGAGTCACTACTTGTCTTCTCTGAGTTGTACAGCCCTCCCTGTGCCCCCCCAACATTACATCTGCTAATCATAATGGCCCTTTTTCCCTCTTATCCCTCCCTTCCCACCCATCCTCCCCAGTCCCTTTCCCTTTGATAACTATTAGTCCGTTCTTTGGTTCTGTGAGTCTGTGGCTGCTTTGTTCCTTCAGTTTTTTTCTTTGTTCTAACACTCCACATGAATGAATTCATTTAATACATGTCTTTTTTGGCTTCGCTTATTTCACTGAGCATAATACCCTCTAGCTCCATCCATGTTGCTGCAAGTGGTAGGATTTGTTTTCTTCTTATGGCTGAATAATATTCCATTGTGTATATGTACCACCTCTTCTTTAACCATTCATCTACTGATGGACACTTAAGTTGCTTCCATTTCTTGGCTATTGTAAATAGTGCTGCGAATAAACATAGGAGGGCATCTATCTTTTTCAAACTGGGCTGCTGTATTCTTAGGGTAAATTCCTAGGAGTGGAATTCTTGGGTCAAATGGTATTACTATTTTGAGTTTTTTGGGGAACCTCCATACTGCTTTCCACAATGGTTGAGCTAATTTGCCCTCCCACCAGCAGTGTAGGAGGGTTCCCTTTGTTCCACATCCTCGCCAACAATTGTTGTTGTTTGTGTTTTGGATGTTGGCCATCCTCACTGGTGTGAGGTGATCTCTCATTGTGGTTTTAATCTGCATTTCTCTGATGATTAGTGATGTGGAGCATCTTTTCATGTGCCTGTTGGCCATCTGAATTTCTTCTTTGGAGAAGTGTCTATTCATGTCCTCTGTCCATTTCTTAATTGGATCATTTGCTCTTTGTTTGTTGAGGTGCATGAGTTCTTTATATATTTTGGATGTCAACCCCTTATTGGATACGTCATTTATGAATATATTCTCCCATACTGTAGGAAGTCTTTTTGTTTTACTGATGGTGTCCTTTGCTGTACAGAAGCTTTTCTGCTTCATAGAGTCCCACTTGTTCATTTTTGCTTTTGTTTCCCTTGCTTGGGGAGATATGTTCATGAAGAAGTCACTCATGTTTATGTCCAAGAGCTTTTTGCCTATATTTTTTTCTAAGAGTTTTATGGTTTCATGACTTACATTCAGGTCTTTGATCCACCTTGAGTTTACCTTTTTGTATGGGGTTAGACAGTAGTCCAGTTTCATTCTCTTACATGTAGCTGTCCAGTTTTACCAACACCAGCTGCTGAAGAGGCCGTCATCTCCCCAATGTATATGCAAGGCTCCCTTATCAAATATTAATTGACTGTATGTGTTTGGGTTGATGTTTGGATTTTCTATTCTATTCCACTGGTCTGTGGGTCTGTTTTTGTGCCAATATCAAATTGTCTTGATTACTGTGGCTTTGTAGTAGAGCTTGAAGTCAGGGAGCGTAATTCCCCCTGTTTTATTCCTCCTTCTCAGGATTGCTTTGGGTATTAGGGGGTCTTTTGTGGTGCCATATGAATTTTAGAATTATTTGTTCGAGTTCATTGAGGCAAGCTGTTGGTAGTTTGATAGGTATTGCGTTGAATCTCTAGATTGCTTTGGGTAATATAGGCATTTTGACAATATTTATTCTTCCTAGCCAAGAGCATGGGATTATTTCCACTTGTTAGTGTCCTCTTTAATTTCTCTTAGGAATGTCTTGTAGTTTTCAGAGTACAGGTCTTTCACTTCCTTCATTAGTTTTATTCCTAGGTATTTTATTCTTTTGGATGCCATTGTGAATGGAATTGTTTTTCTGATTTCTCTTTCTCTTAGTTCATCATTAGTGTATAGGAAAGCAACAGATTTCTGTGTGTTAATTTTGTAACCTGCAACTTTGCTGAATTCAGATATTAGTTCTAGTAGTTTTGGAGTGGAGTCTTTAGGTTTTTTTATGTACAATATCATGTCATCTGCAAATAGTGACAATTTGACTTCTTCTTTACCAGTCTGGAATCCTTGTATGTCTTTGTTTTGTCTGATTGCCATGGCTAGGGCCTCCAGTACTATGTTGAATAACAGTGGAGAGAGTGGGCATCCCTGTCTTGTTCCCGATCTTAGATGAAAAGCTTTCAGCTTCTCTCCATTCAGTATGATGTTAGCTGTGGGTTTGTCATATATGGCCTTTATGATGTTGAGGTACTTGCCCTCTATACACTATTTAATTTGTGCTATAGTTTTTCTGGGTACTCACAAATTCCTGTCAAAAACACATAAATTTTTTTCCCTTTGATCGGTATTACATTCTGCCTAAAAAACAACAGAAAGTAAATTCTTAACAACTTACCATTCATTTTCAGATTTTATTGTCAAGCCTACATAATATATTTTGGGACCTAAGTGCCTCCTTGTTTGTGATTACAAATATAACACACTGATCCAAGAATAAGAAAATAGGGTAGAATGCCCAATAAACAACCAAATATTCAATAATTGTCATTATTATGGCAATCATATCAACTAGTTAGTCCCCTGATTTCTCCCTGACTTCTCAGATTTGAAACAGTGTGTATCAGATTATGCTAAATTACATAAGCCTGGCATACATAACCCCAAATGTAAGAAGAAATAACCAACATTTCTGTGGCTTGGAATGATAAAGGTAATTTTCTCTGTCGCTATAACCTCTTACTAGGCTGGTGAATGAACTCAAGGATGTGCAGTCAGGTGTTTTCTCTGTATGCCAGACACCACCAATCTTCTTGAACCAAACTGACAAAGGAGCTTTATGGGGACGTCATCAGATTAAGCTCCAGGAGGAGGTGCTCATGGTAAGCCCAGGTCCTCAGACTAAAATACATTCATCTTCTAGGTTCCCCCAGCAGAAAGAAGGCCTAGGAGAATCACCCTGGCTTTCCTACTCAGCACACGTCAGCTCACCCAGCTGCTAGCCTTCCCATTGGTCCATGTAAGGAGAGTCGCCCCACTCAACCAATCAGCACATGCCAGGGTGATGTCCTTGCTCTTATTCCGTTGGTCTATAAAATGGCTTGGCCTCCCACAGCACTGTGGAGCTGCTTTCTGTGTGCTAGATAGGGTCCTGAATCACCGACCAGAAGCTTATGAGATCAGTGAATTGTCGGTAGAAAATTTTCTTTTCACAAGTGTTACACCATTCAGTTAGATGCTTTGACAATGTTGAGTTTTATCTAAGCCCTGTGATCCTAGGAAACATCAGAGTTGAAGAATCCCCTATCTTTTGTGTTCCAGAGAAAGGCTTACTGCAAAAAAAACCTTCCTCACAGGATTTAGGTAAGAATCATGGATGCCGCCTTGTTCACTATGACAAAGCCAGATGGAGACTCTCCAAATTCCCATTCTTCACCTCATAAATAATTCGCTGGACTGCCTGTCCCCACTGATCAACTGGAAGAAAAAGCTTGCTAACCAAAACTTTAGTTAAGTTTGTCTCTCCTTCCCCCAGATTCCTGAACTCTGCGCCCACACCCCACCCCACTCTGCCTGAGCCAGGATATGGCTTTTCCTTAAACGCCACTCAGGAGAACAGCTGACCTCAGGGTAAAACATTTTCTGATCTGCTCTCTAATCATGACACTTCATTCATCACACTCACCAAACTCTATTTTTTCTAACCGTGTTTACTCCTTTTTTACCCAACCTGGAGACCCTTGAACATCTTTTGATCTGAATGTTTTCCCTATTGCTGTAATTCCCCTTTACCTATTACCATGGGCCCTTCTGCCCACTGGCAATAAGTCTTTTGAATTAAGCCTCTCCGTATTGTATCTGGATTTGGTTTCTTATTTTATCCTGTTTTCACTTCTACTTAGAATCAGCATATTTAAATTCTGCCCTTTTATCAGACAATCCAATTTATATAGTCATACTTGACCTTAAGGTCAAGAAAATGCTATCCTAATGGCCCAGAAAGGGTAGGAATTATTACCTCCTTTACGGAATTCACAACAAAATCTGTAAACAAATTATGGATTTAAGAAGAGAGGAAATAACCCTCTTTGTGATTCTCACAAAACTGTAGTAATTTCTTAAACAAAATTCATACTAGGTTGTGCACAAGATTTCTGTTCTCTCTAATATCATGATATCATTTAAGTCTTTAATTCTACTTCAGTGTTGTTTTCAGTTTGACAATTATCAGTTTAGCTACCCAACATGATACTCTAAATTTTAAAATGTAGACACCCTTTTGAATATAATTTTGTTTTTTAAATAAGGTCACTGACCAGACATACATTCAACAATGATTTTCCACATAGTAACAAAATGAAAGACAAAGACATGAGAGACATGGAACAGATTAACAGGAGAAATAAAACCCAAAGTTTAATTTCATACATATGGGGAATTCGTGGACATTGATTCCAATCAGGGAGAGTGAGGTGTGTGTCCTCCTGAGCCAAGAAGAAGGTGGGAATTCAGAGGAATTCAGGGAATTCAGGGAAAGGGAAGCAATTCAGAGGAACATGAAAGAGTAAATATTTTGTAACCAAATGTTTGTGGGGCCACACAGAAACAATGGGGCAGACTTCACCGCATTCTTCAGCGTCTACCTCACGTAGTTCATGTTATGATGCAGTTATCTATGGTGATAGCTCTCTTTGTGTGGCAATTCCTCCATTTAAATTATTTTTATGCAGTTAGTTGACCTGGAAAGGCCAAAGTTTCTTTCTGAGTCTTTTGGGCCTTGATTGTTTACAGGATGTCACAGTGGCACATCCTGTGGGGACCTGTCCGTGGCCCTTACAATTGTTAAAATGACAACCACTAAAGGGGGAGAAAAGAAGAATAAGCCTTATGTAACTGTTAAACTTAAAATAAAATAGTTACTTCACCAGCAAAAAAAGGGTTTATTCAGGAATAGCAGAGAATTGCAATCTGGGACATGCAAGCTATAGTTGAACCTTCATCTGGAAAATAAAGGAGAGTAACACTCCTTTATAGAGGAAAATGCAGAATAAGGAGGGCTATTCTAAGCAAAAAGTCCATTGTGACTTCTCATTGACTGAATAGAGACCGTCTCTCATTGGCTAGGCTGTAGCAGGGAGGCAGAAGGGGGAAGCCTGCTTCCTACTGAGTGGTTAAGTAGCTAAAACAGTGTGGCATCCATCTCCTCCAGTGGGGTCTGAGCTCTTCAAGGAGTGGTGGGCATGAGAGCTTCTCCTGCAAGCCTCCTGCCACCATGTCAGTGAGGTTTCCCTTAATTTTCTTACAAATATGCCAATTCTTAACTTACAAGGTCAAAAGCATTTACATGTCTCTTTGCAATAAGAATTTTGTTAATTCCTGATTTAGATAGTATATGTCAAAGTCATGAACAAGATTAAATATGATATTTTAAATTTCTTTCGCTATTTTATGAGAAAGTTCAGTTTCAAAAAGACTAGATATATGACAAATATTAAATTCAAACAATTTGAAATTTTTCTAATATTTTCCTGTCATTCCTAAACTCTTTGGATTGATTCATTCTCAGATTTTTAATCTATATAAATATTATACAATAACTGTTACTTTGTAAAAACTAATTCAAGTTACTAGTAGAAATATATGACTCTCCTTAAAAGCACTAAATCAGTTTTTAGTTATACTTTTCTAAATGTAAAATATTGATATTTCAACCAAAATATTAAGTAAATGTATGTAAATATCACATCTTAAAACTGTACCCTCCTGCCCAGCACTTCCATCGTGCCAACAAGCATCCCTGAGACACAAGACAAACAAACTCACTGTATTTCAAGTGAATTGTTTTACCAGGATGCAACTAGATGGAGCTTTTAGCACTGTAGAAAGCTCTTGAAGAAAACTCATTTTTTAAAAATGGATTTTCAAGGGAAAGATATAAAATGTGTGCTGAAAAGCACATTTTCCTGAACTTTTATTGACCAAGTCATCTCAATCCTATGTGATTATTTTACAGTAAAACATTTTCTGGCTACACAAATGGATATGCAGTCAGAGGCCAGACTTCATCCAAAGAAAAATTGTAATGATGTTCTAAATTGACTTTTCATTGGTATTCTTAATTTCCTCTAATTTGACATAAATTCCAAAAATAAACGTGCTTTTGTGAGTCTTTGAGAGTAAAGACACACTGCTACTGAAACAGGGACCTTGGGTGTAGTCAGAGTAGGGCGATGCCCTCCAGAAAAAGCAAGGCAGGATATTTGCAGTCAGAACAACGTAACTACATGCAAGGAAACCCCTACCAAAACCACTGTGTTAACTGTGTTAAACATTAAGCTCTAGAGTCATTCTTCAGTGAGATCAGTTAGTGTACCCCAGATAAAGAAGAGTTGCACATGTTTATATTATGCTAGCCATGTGTAAGATTCAGTGGAGCATGCTAAAAGACCCAGGCCTGTGTGCTGTCTTTCCTCCTTCAGATCTGATGAAGTGATTTTGCCAACTCGGCAACTCATTTAGCAAGGAAGCCCAGGTATAAACAACATAGTAAAAGGTAAGAAGGATTCCACCTTAAAGATAAGATTGCATTTCAATACCCAAGAATTTAAGATGTTAGAAATTCTTCACTTAATCTTCAGCAAACAATACCTCAGCCCACCCTGGGGGCTGGGCAGGTGGCCTTGTTTAATATGCTCCCAGACCAAGATAACACAAGGAATTCCTCCCCTCATCTGTCCCTCCAGGATACTGGCATCTTGGTCTAGGGTCATATCAAAAGGCGGCCTGCCCAGCCCCCATGGTGGGCTGAGGTATTGTCTGTTTGCTAAAGAGTAAGTTAAGAATCCTGCTTCCCAAACTTCCTGGGTGTTAAAATGCAATCTTATCTTTAAGGTGAATCATCCCTGCCTTTTACTATGTTGTTTACAGCTGGGTCTGCATGCTAAATTAGTTGCCTGGTTTGCAAAACCACCCCATCAGATCTGAAAGAGGAAAGACAGCACACAGGCCTGGGCCTTTCAGCATGCTAAAGTGAATCTTACAAATGATTAGCATAATAACAACATGTGCTACTCTTCTTTATCTGGGGATCACCAACTGATCTTACTGAAGAATGACCCTGGACCTTAATGTTTAACGCAGAGTTCTAGAAGGGGGTTTCCTTGCATGTAGTTACATTGCTCTGACTGCAAATATTCTGCCTTGCTTTTTCCAGAGGCCCTCCCCCTATCTGACTACACCCACAGTCCCTGTCTCATAATGACATGAATACCACGTTACTAGAAACAATTTTCAATCTGACATAAAAAATGGTAATTAATAAGAGCTCCCAAACCACCATTTCAGATATCTAAGAAGCCTTCTAAAATGGTTGTAATTAGTAATAATTTTGAGAAAATCTTCAGCTAAAGTAAAAAATTGGCATTTGTGTTCAATGAGTTAATGAAAATGGCTTTAAAAAGCTCAAGTAAAAAAGGCTTTTATACTTTTCTAGATTTTTTAATACAGTAAGTCAAAACTAACAAAAAGATTCTTTACAGAATGTTTTAAAATATGTATTTTCCAAAAAAAACCTAATACTAATATTTTTTTAATGGTGTTCTATAATGATGTCAACTGTAAACAGTAACTTCATTCAGTTATTTTTTTCAGTCACCAAATTGGAATAGGGAGGACAGAGCTGCCCTTTTACCACAACAAAAGAACTTCCTCGGCCAGGAACACTAATCAGGTGCATGCACAGTGTCTGCCAAGTCACCTGGCTCAGAACTGACTGTGCTTCCTCACAGAGGCCTCCAGGGATGGAAGTATTTGGACCCATGTGTGGCTTCATCTTTCATAGATGTGTTAAGAAGCGACATAGGGGTCAAAGCACAAAACCACTCACTGCACTGTTCCCTGCCATTGCTCTACAAAGGACCTCATCCATGTATTACTAATAAGGACTTTAAAAATCTACCCTAAAGCAATCATCCACAAATTCATCTGAACCTTTTTTCATCCTATAATGTTTTGAGCCTATGTGTATTTGAGGATAAGATTGCCATTTATGCATTTGCTATATATTTCTGTCACTCAATACTTTGAAATAAATCTCTTTCAAGAACTTAGCATCATTTTAATCCAAGATCGTATATCTAGGATTCATTCTCTTTTACAAGAAAAGTGATCAATTCTTTTTTTGGACAATTCAAGAGCATTAGAGATATAACACATGCCAAGTGCCCAGCACAGTGCTTAGGACACAGTAGCGACTCAACCAATTTCATTTCATTTTGTACGTCCTCCAGTTGTGGAATGTGCGTGTGCAATTCCTGCTGAGCAATAGTCCTGTGCTCACGGTTTTACTAGGTCTAGACAGAAGCCATCATCATCTCCCACCAGATTTATTACAATCCCATCTCCCTATTTTCTCTATTTCTCTTTCATTTCCATGCAAGTCTGTTCTCAAGACATGATAAGGAAATACTCAACAGAGCCGTCAAGATCAGTAAACTGCTTTTTCCCCCCGGTTGGCAACATCAGCAGAGCACCCCCAGCTCTCTCCTCCCCTCCTTCTCTGGGCTCCACTTTTGCCCTGTGCATGCCAAAATGCCCAATATCAAAATAAAATAATATAAATTGCTCCCCTTGTTTGTGCTCATGGCTCAGACTTTGGGAGATTACTCCCCTCTGAGCCCGCCGGTGTAAAATAAAACCTCAACATGCCACGACTGCTGAGTGTCGCTTGGTTCTTCCATCAGTGATCCAGTCCAGGTTTTCCAGTATTTTCCATAACAGACAGATGTTAGAGTTCTTCTAACAATAACTACAACAATAACACAACAAGAGAATTTAGTCAGCTGTCTCACTTTGCTGCTGAGCTCCCAGGGTGTAGCACCTAAGGTTGAAAACTGAAGCCTCCATAATCTGACTCCTTAATGCATGTCTCACATTGATGGATTCTAACTTTCTGTTCTAGCCTTATTGATCTGCTGGCTGCTTTTTTTTTGGGGGGGGGATGAGAAAAGCACAATCATCTTTGAGGGACTTTTCCAGAGAGAACTTCCTGTTACCACCCCATAGCACCTTCCTTCTGAGCCATACCCTATATCAGACACCCAAAAACTAAAAGACAATTTTTAGCAGTAACTCCACATTTTAATACACAACCAAATTTTAAATAGAAAAAAAAATGAGGTAAAACGTTCTAAACAATAATGCTTTAAAATGCAGTTCAGTATGAGGAAAGTGGTAAAGGATCACCCTTGTTCTTTAATATGTCTTGGGATACTGTGCTGGAAAAGAGTCCAGAGACAAGGGACCCACCAGAAAGTCAGTCTGCAGGGGACACTGGGCAAGGTAACCTGCAGCAGCCTACAACTGTGCTTCTGGCAGCTGCCGGGAGTGCCACTAGGGCAGTGGGCACAATGGCACACGTCCTCTCTGCGTAACTTTGCAGGAACTCCAGTCTTATCTTTTTCCTCCAGCTGCTTAGGATGTCTGTCACTAATATAGTAACTTGCAGCCCTTCCTTCTACTATGCAAATCAGAATCTGTTTCAGTTGATATTAGGAAACTATGTATTCTGTTGGTAGTTGATAATTGAGTGATGTGAAGCATGTATACTTAAAGAGTGAGATATGCATCTGGCTATGGGAAATGATGCTAGGCTACATTGGAATTTCTGAGTCATAAGCAAGAAAGGATGAATAGAGAAAGAGCAACTGTTTGAAAAATGAGAAATGAATAAATAGAGGCTCTGATAGATTTAATTTTTAAACTGTCATAGAAATACTAACCCTGCTTTTGGTTAAGTCAAAAATGGCTAAAACTCTTCTGGTGGGTTTTACAAAGTGAATATGTACATATAATGCTTGAAGAAAGCAGAGCAGAGGGGTTGGGTTGAGATGCAGGTCCTTTAAGAAGATAGTCTGGGCCCAAACTCCACAGCTATACTTTATTAACCATCTGGCCTTTGATGGAGTCACTCTACTGGCTACGCTCCAGAGTCCTCACCTGATAAATCACATCACAATAATACACACTTAATATTTTTGTAAATCTTCAATTAAACAATATTAAAAAGTGCTTAAAATAGTGCCTGGTGCATATGAACACTCAAAAATTACTAACTGTATGTACTTTCAAAGTACTGCTCCTTTACTTTTTTATTATAATATCTTTATTAAACAAATACTTTATTTCTCATATAAATCATACCTAGAAATGCCATACTGGCCTTATATTTTTAAAGTATTAAGTTCTTACTAAATATATGGTTTTACTGCCATCCTACCTCTGCAGAGTTTTCTATATTAGCTGAGAACATTTTGTGGTAATTCAGATCAGAGTTCCTATTATATACATCCCCAGCTGCAGCTCTTGTATATGTATGTGTGTGTGTGTGTGTGTGTGTGTGTGCGTGTGCATGTGTATATACATGTATACATATAAAACCATATAGACCTATTTTCAATACCTCAGATGAGATTTCTTCTTTTATTCCTAACTTGGACAAACCTCTTTCTTAGGTCTGTGCTTTTCCTCCTAAAATCTTAGTACCTGACCTTTCCTTCATCAAGACTCAATGAAATCAGTGCCCCTCTGTGAAGCCTGTTTAAAGCAACCGCAAGATTACGAGGCTGCTCCCATCTCCTCTAGCTCTAAGAGAAGGGCATTGTTTGTCATATAGGCTCATGTCTATTGATAAGTCCTTTTTCTGGTCTCTTTCAGTCAGGAGGTTACTCTTAAAGATTGCTCATATTATAGAATTATCTTCCAGTAAAAAGGTTATGTATATTAATTTTGTATATAATATTATCTTGCTGTAAAGAAAGAAAAATCTTAAATTAGTTAAGAAAATTAGGAAACCAGCCTCTATGTTTGCTGAGTGCAGTGGAAGAAAGCTGTATCTTCTGAATAATATTATCCCTGATAAACTTCTTGGACCTTTTAAGATAAGTTTGAATAGGTGTACAAGTATAGTCTGATAAATAAGATTTCTGCAATCCATCACAAATTTAAATGAAGAAAGAATGAAATGAAACACATGACAGATGAGCAGCAGAATTTGAAAAAGAGAAAAGCAGGACAAGTACTCAGGGATGATTCCTTATTTGGGCGTCACCACGCAGAAACTCACCAGAGGGGCTGAACACATGTTCCATGCCAGGCTCCCTACATGCAGGATCTCCCTCAGTCCCCCACGCAAACCAGAGTGCTGGCATCATTTCCTGCATTTATTAAGCAAGGCACCCAAAGCTCAGGGAAATTAAGTCACCCAACCGGACAGTAGCACCACGCAGCCAAAAGAGAGCAAATCAATTTTTGTATTGACATATAACGGACATATAACATTATATTCGTTTCAGGTTTACAACATGAGTCTGTGTTTTTATATATTGTAAAATCATCACCACAGTAAGTCAAACATCCATCACCACACAGTTACACATTTTCTTTGCGATAAGAACTTTTACAATTACTCTTTCAGCAACTTTAAGTATGCAATGCAGTATTATTCATTATAGTCATCAGTATACATCATGTCCATATGCTTATTTATTTTATAACTGGAGGTTTGTGCCTTTTGACCACTTTCACCCATTTCACCCATCACCCCTTCACCTCACCTCTGCCAGCCACCCACCTCCTCTATCTATGAGTTCATTTTTTTAAGATACAACATATGAGATCATACACTATCTGACTTACCTCATTTAGCATGAGGCCCGTAAGGGCATCCATGTTGTTACAAATGGTAAGATTCCATTCTTTCTTATGGCTGAATAATGTTCTGTTGTATGGACACATACGCCGCATTTCCTTTATCCATTCATCCACTGGTGGACACTTCAGGTTGCCTCCATGTCTCAGCTAGTGGAAATGAGGCTGCCGTGAACATGGGTATGCAGATATCTTTTCAAGTTAATGTTTTCTTTTCCTTTGAATAAATATCCAGAAGTGGAATTTCTGGATCATATGGTAGTTACAATTTTAATATTTTGAGGAAGCTCTCTACTGTTTTCCATAGTGGGAACCAAATTTTTTGTTAAAAATTTATTGAAGTATGTTTTATGTATCAAAATTCACCCATTTTGGGTTGTACAATTCAGTGATTTTTAAAGGAACTTTCTGCACAGTGTGATCATCATCACAGGTCAGTTTAGAACATTTTCATCAGCTTAATAAGACACCTCTTGCCCATTAAGAGTTAACCCTGTTCCCCAGACAACCACAAATCAATTGCCTTTCTCTCTCTGTGTTTGTGCAGTCTGGACATTTCCTGCCCATGGATGCGCCCAGCATGTGGTCTCTTGGTGGCAGACTGAACCAGCAGCACCCAAGCCGTCTTACTCCCGAGCACTCGCACTCCACTTACTCTCCGTTCCCACCTGCTCGCAGATCGGATGGTTTGGGTCAGTTTATCGCTCATTTAGAAAAATGTTTGCCTTGTGCCAGACAGTATTCTAAGCTGTTTACAAACACTAAGCCATTGAATCCTCATAGCAATCCTGTGAGGTGGAGGCTCTTATTGCCCTATTTCACAGATGAGGAAGCTGAAGCACAGAGAAGTGAAACAATTTACCCAAGGGCGCACAGCCCCAAGTAATGGAGCAGGATCTCTGAGGTCAACACTCACCCCAAGTTTCCCTGCCTCATTGTTTGGCTGCACTGGCCTCACTCCATTGCCAGGCCCTGTCTCTGCCCCAGTGCCACATCCCAGGGATCTTGGGGTTGACCTTTATCTCCCAGGACATAGCCAGAGGGAGACGGGCATAGTGTGTGTTCAGGCTCCCAAATGTGAGTGCCAGCTCAGAGTCAGCTTTGCCCAGCCTGCCTGACCCCAGAGGGGCTTGAACTCCAGAAATAGCCATGCACCCAGCTAGAAGGAGCAGGCTGAGATAGGAGCTCCCTTTCTCAAGCTTGCTCCTGCCCCCGAAGGAAGTCAGGCTCCTGCCCCTGAAGGAAGTCAGGCTCCTGCAAGGAATGTAGGTTAAGGATGGTTGTTCAACTGTCTGAAACCAAACCATGTCTTTGGACACTGTAGGCCCTTATCCAAACGTCCAGTGGCCTTTTGGGATTCAGAAATGCCCAGTGTCTCCTAGAGGATGCTCCAGAGATCACCTCAGGCCTGGGGCGGGAGGGACAGTGGAAGGAGAGGCTGCTTTCCTGAGCTTCCTCGTCTCCCTCCCTGTCACACCTGCAGGCACAGTGAGCAAGGCTTACTAAAGACAGTGAAGTCTTTGGAGGTGTCAGACCTGGTCTCCAGACCTTCTTTACTGAGGGAACTTACACCAGTTAGTTCTCCTCCCTCTGTTTCCAGAAGGTTCTGCCCACTGACAGGAAGGATCTGAAAGGAAAAATGGGGTCAGTGGTACTTAGCTCAGAGAATCACTGCGGATGGATAGTCTGCGCTTTGGCCAGGTCAATTCACCTGGCCTTTTGATAATCCTAGAAAGCAGGTACCATTGTTATCCCCCTTGACCGAAAAGAAAACTGAAGACAGAGAGTCTTAAGTTTCTTGCCCCAGTTAGGTGGTGGAGCTGAGATTCAAACCCAGGTCCCTGGCGGCAGAGCCCATGTTGTTAACTCCTGCCTTGTGTTAGGGGCCTCGTGCAGCGCCTGGCTCCCAGCAGGTGCTCAGCACCGGGGAGTCTGCCTGTGAATCGCTCCTGGGCAACATAAATTTGGCTTCATGGGCATGGCGGGATCTGAAAATGCAGACAGCACCTTGGTCATGAGAAACCAGCCACCCAAAAGTCTTCCCAGCCTTCCTGAGAAAAGGGTTTATGCCAGAAAGGACCTCCCAAATCCTGGTCTTCTCCCCAGGGAACCCACATGGCAGGCACATGAAGCTGAGGTGAGGGGCCTTGAGGCAGGGCTGGGGCAACTGGAGAAAGTGTCAGGAGTCTGCCTGTGGCCTCCACTTCCTCATCACTAGTGTGTAGAGTATAGCTGTCCCACCCAGGCCTGGCCACGGCTGGCCACTTTGCAAGGCATCACGGACATTGACATTAGTGATAATACGTCCTTCCTCAAGCACTGCCGGAATAGCACACTCAGCACCTTACACGTTCTGCTGGGCGGTGGCTGCATGACGCCTCACCTTTTGTGGGAAACATGCCCTCTTCTCCAGCAAGCATTACAGAAACTGCCCTTACCTCCCCTCACAACAGACCAGCCAGACAGGAACAGTTAGCCCATTTCACAGAGAAGGAAAATGCAACACATGAGGTTAGCTGCCCACCACAGCTGGTGAGTGGCCGAGCAGAGATTCAAACACTAGCCACTCTGTCTTTCCCAGAGGGAAGGGGTGAGGCTGTTGGCCCTGATTGCAGCTCCCTTGCCCCGGCCCCCTGCTGCAGGCCAGGTATGAGGCTGAGCACGTCTGCATCCCATCCTCTCCTTACTCCCCAGCAAATGCAGGGACTGGCTCCCTCCACTTCCCATTTCCTGGAGGAGGAAACAGACCCTGGGAGTCAGTTCATCACCCAGAACAGAGCTTTAAGTGGAATATCTGGGACCCAGACCTCAGTCTGATGATTCCACGACCCCATGGTGTCCACCCAGGTAGTTGGGAGAGGCCGTGGCAGGGTCCAGGATGCTGGCAGCCATTCTCAAACAGCTCTTCTCCTCCTCTCCAAACATTCAGATATTCCGGAAGTTGACCATCCCGAGCTCTGATCTGAAAATGCGTGGCAAGCTTGGGACAGGCCCGTGGACAGTGATGGTTAATGACTGTGAAGCCAAACTCAAGGGCGGTGGGACCACTGCAGCCATCACAGAGAAGGAAACACGCTTCTGAGTGACAGGTGTGCCTCGGACGCCCCTCCCTCCTCTCCTCCCGCCGTGTGTATAAATGAATATCTGCAACATGCACTTCCCCTAATGGTAGAGGCTTGCTCGTTTTGCACGGGATTTATTAACAAGGTAATTTTTAGTGGCTGTGTACACTCTGGTTTCAAGTCACATTTCCGGGGGACCTGAGGAAGGCATAGTTTAATACCCATAATATTGCACATGTAATTGTAGATTAATGATACCAAAATAAATTGTATAAAAAGAAAGAAATAAATAAAGTCACATTCCCCTCCTTGCCCCATTATCATGTAAGTAACATTACAAAGACATAATACTGTGCAAGGACTAGCAGAAACTTCTAGTGCTAGGACGGTTTTAAACAATATTTTCTAGGGGTCGGGAAGAAGTTCTACCATATGGTCAAACTTTTATACACGGGCTGTGGGGCAGGTTGGGTGGGAGCCATGCCTGTTCTTTTCTGTCAGCCTATTAACTGACCAGTCCATGTCCCATGTTTGCCCCTCACCATCGTTGCTGCCCCTCCTCCAGTGGGCCCAGGGGACGGCTCTGCCTTCAAGCCCTCCCTTTCCAGTCCCCTAACCTCTTAGTGGGTTTGCCGTCAGCAAGGCTGTGTCTGAGAAGGAAGTCCTGCCAGACTCAGACCTCCAACTGCCCTGACCCCACTAAGTGGCCTTGAGCCCTCCTTTCCCCTCCCCTGTCTCAGTTTCCCTATCTTCCAAATGGGAAGGGCTGGGTCAGGTGATATCTGAAGTCCTTCCCAGCCTGGCTGCATCTCTTGGTGATTCTCCTTGGCATGCCTCACAGCTGGCAGACCTGCCATTGACCTTGAGTTCTTCTGAAGACCATGCATGTCATTATCCTTCAAACCACCTCCCCCTACTTATTTAAAATCAAGTTTGTCATAGAAATGATGTGGTGGTGATATTTGTTTTCCCAAAAAGTCTAGTTTGATTTTATCTGAGTGGCATCATTCTCTAGACACAAGCCAGGTCTTTGGCCCCCAGGACCTGGCTCCTCCTGTTCTCTCCATCTGCTCTCAGCTCTGCTGCTCTGTCCTGGCTGGTGGGGCTGGAGTTGCCTTGGCACTGGTTTTCGGGGTCAGGAGCAGCCACTATCCTCCTTGTGGCTGTCTGTCCTGTCACCTCCCCAGCTGGGATCTGTGGGTCAGGAGACCTTCCACCAGCCTCCCAGGGGAAGGAGCTATGGTGGGGCATGGAGCCGGGCCTCATCCTCCAGCCACTTCTTCATCCCCTACCACCTCTTCTCCCTCCTGCTGTCGCCTGCCCTCCTACCTCTCTCCCGTCATCCTGCTACCTGCCAATTCCCTTGCAACCCTCTTGTCACCAACAGAACCTTCTCTCAGAGGCTTCTTCTGTGCACTTGTTAGGGGAGTTCTCACACCTGCCTGTCTCACCAGGGGCAAAGAAGCCACCCGCTTCCTGGAGGGGAGAACTGGGCTTGCCACATTCTCTGGGTGCAGGCCTGGGTTTTGCTGGGGAGGTTGGAGACTGCTTCAGACCTTTCTGGTTGATCTTGTTTCTTCTTTAATTGGGTTTCATTTCAAGCCTCTGTCTTGCATTCTGATTTGGAGGCAGGGAAGGTGCATTCTTCATCCTTTCCCTCTGTTCCCAATTTGACTTGGTAGAAACAGGTGCTTTCTCCAAAACAAGGCTAATTTCTTGTATGAAACCTGCATTTGATTCACCCAAAGTTTTCAAATGCCCAGCTTCTCTGCTCTAGCCAGGCCCCATCTGAGGGCCCAGGTTTGTTAGGAAGGATGCCCCATGCTCCCAGGCAGGTGGGGATACCTGATTCTAGGCACCCTTTTGCACACAGTTCCCAGGCTGCCCGGCCACTCCCAGAGCTGTGTGATCTGGTGGATGCAGGAAGAGGACAAATTGGGGCTTAGGCTGAGCCCCCTGCTCGTCTGCTCTTCCCCCAACAGGACCTTGGGAGAGACGCTCCCCTCTGTTGCTGCTAGCGGTTCTCCACCACCAGCCCTAAAGACACACAATGACATGGTCTCCAAGGGACACACTGCACTGTATATGTAGCACTTAACATTTCATTCACTTACTACTACTCGTGGGGCAGGGTGGAGGGAGGGTTATCCTTTTTTAATTTTTTTTTAAATTTCCTACTATAATCTGGGTAACTTTGTGGGAAGGAAATGGAGAGGGGGGACATCACTGTAGTGACATTTTTGATATTCATTAGAAACAATACGTACTTTCTGAGATATTTACAGTGTTATTAAAAAATGCAAAAGGTTGTACTGTTTTGCATAATGAATGTTTTTATTCAAAGGCATATGATTGCTTACTCATTTTTAAAAATTAAAGGAATGAACAAACTATATGTAGCTGTTCCCAGCAGAGTGGTATTCATTGAATTTTTCTTCCTGTTTTTTATTATCTCCATGATATACTTGCAGAAGCATCTTGGTTACATATTTGGAGGTTGCTAGCAACACCTGCTGGGCAAGTGTGACTCTGCAGCCTAGCTCTATTAGGTACTAGAAATAACCAGAGAATGTGGAGCTTTGGAAGTGAAGTCAAAGCCTACTTCAGGCCTAAGAGATATTCCTCTGGAATAGGGGAGGGGACCAGGCACCAAAGAGATGCCACTTTCTGCTGAGAGTGGCACGTTTTGGAAATAGGGACAAGTATCAGAAGGCTTTTACTGAGGACCAGCCACTTTCCATGCCTGGACCAAAAACTAGGGCTATTGAGACAAGTGGAGCAACACCTTGCTTTGAATACAGTTCTTAGGCAAGGGGACAGGTGTTCACAGTCTTCCGGACAGTAGGAAATGCACGGAGAAGCTAGTCTGCCTTCCTGTTCCCATCCTTCTCCAGCCACTTTGAGTTCTGCAATGTGGCACCAGGCAAGTCTGCCCACTTCTTTGGGCCTTAGCTTACCCATCAGTAGAATGGCAAAGAAAATGAGAACCAGGAGAGGGAGCCTCCCTGGCTCATGTTTCCCTGGAAGGCCCCTGAACAACTTCAGGCTGTTAAAAAATCAAACGAGCCCTTGACCTGGGCAGCTCGTTACTCAGTAGGGAGCAAAATCAGTCATTGTTGCTAACCCTTGATCTTTTCTGCCTCTCCCTTTTGAATAAGGTCTACTTTGTGGGGGATACACATGCACTGGTCTCAGGGCTTCCAGGCTAGCGGAAGTGTCAGAACCATCCTTACAAGAAGCTACAGTGCAGAACGTGCCAGGGAGCAGGTGCTCAGCTAGTGCCAAGGGTGGGTAGAATGAGCTGTTGGTTGAGCACCTATTATGTTCTAGGTAGCATACCTGCATTACCTCATCAGAGCCTCACAACAAGTCTAAGAAGTAAGTGTTTTTAATCCCATTTTTCATAATGAAGAAACTGAAGTTTAGAAAGGATAAATAACTAAAATGATACTAGTTATACGTCTTGGAAGGTGGAGGAGCTGGGTTGAACCAAGGTTACTGGGTCTAAATAGAGCCAATGTACCCAACCATTACCCAAGGATGTGGGTCTTGAGCTGCATCTTGATGGATGGGGAGATTTCATGAGGCAAGGAAGGGCATTTAAGACAAGGGAACAGCCTGAGCAAAGGTAGAGGCATAAAACTGCTTTTGGGGGAACATGGGACAAACCAAAGTCTCCCCCATCCTTGATCTGTTTTTATAATCCATTGTGCAATTTCATCCTCTGTGAGGCTCAGACAGCTCCTTCCCAATCCCTTGGACAGCATGAGGGAGTTGGTAACACCATGCTCGTCAGGTGCAAGTCCTGGTACATAGTAGTAGGTGTTCTACGGGGCAGGGCCTTCCCTGGACAAGTGCTCAGCTTGCCACAGGAAGGGAATAGACAGGCACAGGAGAACTATGCAGGGCTGGAAACCGTGCTGGGCCCTCTCATGTGTATTGCCTTGTCCTCAATAACCTTGTGGGTTGCCATCATATTCACATTCTACCAATAAGGAGACAGGCTCAAAGAAGGAGAGTCAGGTGCCTAAGGTCCCAGCGCTAGACGGTGGCAGGACTATGTAGCAGCCCCAGGGGCACCTGGCTCCAAGTCTCATGTACCCTCCTCAAACCACCTTTGGGAGCCACCAAGGGCTGCATGGCCATCAGCATTGGTGGATCATTCCAGACCACGAGGAAACAGATGGTAGAGGCCATGTAGGGGAGATCTGGGGTCTTCAGGAGACTTGAAGCATCTTTGGTGACTCTAGGGATCTCTGGAAGCCACCATAGTTTCTCAAATGAGAGAAGGCCACTAGTGTTCATGATGGTGGACAAAGGGATATTTGGGACCCATGAGAGGCAATAAGAATAGAAGGGACCCCTTCCAGAGAGTGGAAGGAGAGTTTGGGAGGTTCTGGGATGCAAGAGAATTATGTGGAACCATCAATGAGGAATTGAAGCCTTTGAGAGTAGTAATGCGTTTCAGGCATTGGAGGCGGGGGGTCTGGACTTATCAGGGACCATTGGGAAGACTGAAGAGCCACTGGGGAGCATTGCAGAGTTACTGAGGGACATCCATAGTTGTAAAAACATCAGGGATCTTTGTCATTTTCGGAGACATTTGAGCCATCCAGAGTCCTTGGGGTCTTATGGGAAGCATGCCTGTGGAGAGCATCTGCAGGATGCGGCATTAAACAAAGTGAAGAAGGGGGAGGTGGGTGTAGGCAGTGGAGCTGAAGCAATGTAAATACAGCGGGGGAGGGCCTGCCTGGCAGTGATGGGAAAGTCCGGCCTCAACTGCAAAGCCCCAGAGACAGCAGTCAAGTTGGGGCCGGGCCAAGGACTCCATGACCTCGAACTCACCAGAGGGTAGCAGACTTGGCTCTGCTGGAGATCCCCCACCAAGGTATGACAAATAGCCGGCATTTGGCTTTTCTTATTCTCCCAGGAACTTTCTCTGCCTTGCTTTTGATTATCTTTCCAAATCCAGCTGTTTCTGGAACAAGCAGGCTCTTTGGGCACCACCAGAGAAGGGTGACTTAAGAGAAGCCCAGCAGAGGGGCCTGGGCCAGGTCTATGGGATCCCTGGGCAGATGGTGGAGTCAGGGTACAGAGGAGACACAACAAAGGCAAGTACCATTTATTGACCACCTAAAGTATCACTTATTCAGCACTTCCCACACACCTAGGATAATGTCGGGTATTTTTCATAAGCGTCAATCCAACTACTGCTACTGAGATTTATTCCCATTTTATAGATAGGGAAACAGGCTCAGAGAGCTGGGTGAAGGAAGTTTCCCAATGTCACATAGAATGAGCCAGAATTCAAATCCACGTATATCAAACCCACCCAGAGCCCTGGGCTTTTTCTCTATCTGGTGGCTTTTGGGTTGGCCCTGGTCTCCAGTAGGGAAGAATGAGCCCTGGGCCTCTGTCCAGCAATGTTGCCCTTCCATCCTTGTCCTGGACTCAGACAGGCTCAGCAAATCAGCCAGCATGTGGCACTGGTGCTAAACCAAGCCCCCTCCCTGCACAGAGTGACTAGTGAGGTCAGAGGGTGGGGCTCTGGATGGGAACTTGAGATGCCCAGATGATGGGCACAGAGGCTGCTCTTGACAAACTGAGGCACACAATGCACCCTTCTCACCCCACTCTATCCTACCTCCCATTTGTAGCACCACCCCAACAGCAAGACACACCTGTGTTCTGCTCCTTGCTCATTGGCTGTGTGGCCTTAGGCAAGTGACTTCACTTCGCTGATTTCACAGAGAGATTGTAATTCACAGAGATGCAGATTTAAAAAATAGTCAATAAAGCCATTTTAAGAAAACATCTCCTGGCCATTTAGAGATTGGTTACAAATGAAGCTACTGAGGGAATGAAAAATGAATCTTATATGGCTGGAAGAATTGATGAGTTGGTTGGCGGTTTGCGGGGGGAGGGGGTCCCACTACAAACACTCCTTCAGATGCTCCTGAGGCATCTGGGTAACCCATGAGCTGAATCTTGGGATAAGGGAGAAGCAGAGGAGCACGACCCCTCGGAGCCACAGAATTCTCCATGTCTTTGGGTGTTCCAGCGTCTTTGAGCTGGTTGCTTGTGGCAGAGAGCTTGTTGAAGCTGTTTAGGGGGGAAGGCAGCTGCCCTTTGAGGAGGTCTGACTGTGTGCTAACTCCTGCCACCCCTTTTATCTCATCAGAGCCCCACCCCCTGCCCACACATGCCCATTGAGGGAGCTGATATTGTTGGCCCAATTTACAGATGGGGAGTCTAAGGTAAGCACTTGTGTATCTGTCTTCCTTCCGTATATCGCCTTTTAGGTATCTGTTGGGGCATCTCAGTTTTCCCCAATTAAACTCACCTCCTCCAACCCCCATGCCCACCAGTCTGCTCTTCCCTATCTCAGTAAATGATACCATTGTCCAACCACTTACTTCATCCAGCAAATATTAATTTAGCACCCATTGTGATACTGCCCTCATGGGACTTACATTCTAGAGGGAAGTCAAGACAACGAACATTTTTTAAAGTAAAAATATATGCTATAGCACAAGATAATAAATGATCTGGCTAAAAATAAAGTAGCATGGGGGGGCCAGGGAGTATGGGGTAGGGTTCGAATTCTAAATAAGATGTCAAGGAAGGCCTCACTGAGGAGGTGAGAAAAGAGCCTGTGCAGAAGAGCTTTGCAAGCAAAGGAAACAGCATATGCGAAGGCCCTGGCATGAGAGCTTATCTGCAGCAGTGCAAGAATAGCTGGGGGGCCAAGATGCCTGAAGCAAAGTGGGCAAGGGTAGAGTGTAGAAGGTAAGGTGAGAGAGGTGGTGGGCAGATCACCAAGAGCCTGGGAGGCTGGGGTGGATGTTCCATGAGGAGCCACAGGAAGGATCTGAGCAAAAGAAGGAGATCACCTGTAGATAGTGTGTATCGGCAGGGGCTGGACCATTGAAGAAGTCAGAGCTTAGTGATTTCAAGTGGGGGCTCTGGCATCTCATGGATGTGAGTTTGAATGCTGGTACCACCACGTACCATCACGGTGACTTTGACCAAGACCTTTCACCTTTCTGGCATCAATTTGCCTCATCTGAAATCATGACCAATAATCCTCAAGCCTCAGGATTTTTGCAAGACATGGGACCGCTTTATGGTGATGGGCTACCCTAGGATAACATCTTTTAGGGCCTGATGGTCCCTCTCAGAAAAGGAATAGGCACAAGCTTGTGTCAGACAGACTGGATTCCCACCCCTGCTCAGCCACTTACCAGCCCAATGATCTAGAGCAAAGCTCCCCACTCTCATACTCCATCCCTTCCCATTCAAGATGAAGCACACCTGTCACAAAAGCAGCAGCTGTCCATTCACCGAACATGTTGTAGGTGCCCAGCCATGGTGTGAGTTTGGGTTTCACCCTGGAGGCAGCTGGACCCACTGCCTGAATGCCCCGCTTCCTGGGCCAGGGCAACTGCAGACCCAGTGCAATTTGTTTTTTTAAATCTCTAAGCCACAGTGGGGCCGCAGAGCTTGGCAGAGTCCCTGGACAAAGAGCTGTTTTTCCCACAGATCTAAAATTGCCTCCCTCTGATTACCACCATACAAACCCAGGCGGCTGCTCGCTTTCCCCATCCAGTTGGGTCTATTTCAAGAACATGCTGATTAGTGCTGATTGCACCTTGATTATGGAGTATGCATCACCCACCACCTCCCCAGGCTCCATAGGGAGCGCATGCTCCCACACCAACTGACCACAGCCCCCCTGGGACCCAGGAGCAACTGGACAGTGAGGGGTGCAGAACACCCAGGCTAGGACCCTGTTACTTTCTCTTACTGCCTATGAAAATCTGGGCTGGTCAGTTCTCCTCTCCCAGGCCTCTATGTACTCCACTGCAAAATTCTTATGTGCTTATGAAGGCACCAAAGGAAACCGTGGAATATTGCATAGGAAATGTGGCTCTAATGGTGCAGTTTTAGACATTGTGATAGGTCATGGGGGGAAAGGATGTGATTTTGGCCAAAGGAAGCAACTCTTTAAAATATCCCAAAACACAGCCATGCCTGTGCACATATATTCATGCGCACAGACACGCGTATGGGTACAGAGATCACTTCTGCGCCTGCCTGTGCTTGGGCTGCCCTTGGTGGGATGGGATTGAACTTTAATGATCAGAGCTTCCCTTTACTGGGAATGTGCCAGGTGCCTTTGGTACATTATCACATGCAAATACCACAACCATCTTTTGGGGCACACATTTTGTGCCCATGTACAGGTGTGGACCCTGAGGCTAACAGAGGTGATGTGACTTGCCCAGCATCACCCAACTAGGGAATGGTGAAGTCTGACTTGAACCAAGGTCATTACAAAGGCAAAGCCCATGCTTTCCACCATCCCACAGATGGGTCAAGATTCTCCAGGTTAAAAGGAAACCACGAAAGGGAAAACAGTGTGTCAGATGTCCAATGCTAGTTATTTCTGCTGTGCCCGTCCTGTGTGATCCTGGAAGTGTTTTCTCCTCCCAGGGCCTGTTTCCACCTCTATAGGAATCAACTCGGGTTGCCCCAAACTCTAGGCCATTGCCCATGACAGATGGACTGATTTTTGAAATAACCTATAAGCACATTTTTAAAATGTAGATCCTGGATCCCATCTTTAGAAATCTGAAATCAATAGGCCTGGTGTGGGCCCAGGAATCAGTATTTTAAGACACTCCCAAGGGAGGGACAGTGGCTCTGACATCAGTCAGTACTGCCCCCAGACTCCCTTACCCAGCCCAGGCCCATCCATCCACAAGACCTGTCTGTTCTACTCTCAGATAAGTTTCCAACCTGCTTGGTTCTCTGCACCCCCACCACTCCCCAACCACAGTCCAAGTCCCCAATATGGAGTGCCCAGACCATGGCATCAGCCTCCTCCCTGGACTCCCTGGTCCTCTTTGGTCCATTTTCTATATGGCAGATTGAAGGATCTTCTTGAAATGCAAATCTGAACACCAGCAGTCTCCACCAAACATCTCTAGCTCCCCGTTAACTCCAGGGATAAAGACTAAACCCCACACTTTAGCCTACAAGATCCAGCAGGGACTGGCTCCCACCCCCTCTCCAGCCTCATTTTATATCACCAGCCCCTCCCTGCAGTCCGCTAGCCTTCGTGACAATTTCAGATTTTTACCCACAATGCGGTTGGGGTCCTTTGCATTTCTGCTCCTTCTAGGAGAACCTTCTCTCCCTCCTTTGTCCAGGTACCTCCTGCCCATTCATTAGAAGGCTCCCAAACCCCTTTCTTGGAACTATCCTAGGAGGGAACAGGCTGCGCCCTGGGGAGCAAGCTTCCGTGCACGGAGGAATGCAAGATTCTGAGTTTCCACTTGGAAGGAGGCCTTGGAGGGTGTGTATGTTTTAGGTCTGAGCCTAGATCCTTCTCCCAACCCACAAGAGCCTGTGGTTCTTTAGGACAAAGGTGCCCTGGGGTGTGGGGAGGGAGGGGAAGTGGAGACCTGGCCCTGGTCCCCAAAATCCTAGGCGGCAGCAGGAGCTCCAGAGCTCTGGCAAGGAGCATGGGATACTCATTGGATTTTCCACTTGGACCCTGGGTCCAGGGCCGCAGTGCGAGGGGAGCAGGCTGCCCCTGACTCTTGGCTGGCAGAGCAGAGCATGCACACCAGCTCCATCTCCTGTCTCCCTACAATTCTATGACCCCTTCTCTGTCCAACATCATCCTTTCTCCACCTTCTTCCTCTTTTCCTCTTCATCATCTCCCTGCCCTTTCTCCCTCCTCGTCCTCCAAATTTTCTCCTCCCTCGCCTCCCATGCCTTTGCTGTGGGCATCTGTCTCTTCCCGACTCCTGCTGCCTCCCCTCTCCTTCCCATATTTTTACACCCCTCCCTGTCCAACTACTTTGTCTCTGTGTATCTCCCTCGTCGCAGCCCCTCAACTGCCATCCATTAACCAGACGAGGACCTCTGTGCATCCCGGGTGTCAGGGAGGGTTGTGAGCATCTGGCCAGCAGTGGTGTTTCTGCAGATGGCCTGAGGAAATGACCTCCCTGCAGTCAGGCCAGGCAGGAACATCAACCTGCTGCCCTCTGCTGTTATCCACAGACTTCAAAGCCCCCTACACCACAGTTAGGGGTTGGGCTCCCATGTCACAATGCAAAGGAAGGAGATGAGGAAGACCTTCTCTGATGTCCTTGCACAGAGCACGGCCAGGGAGCAGGAAGGGAGCCCCATCAGTGGGAGGAGGAACAGAACAAAGAGGACCTAGGGGAGACCTTGTCAAAGTTCAAGGCTCTGAAGTCACAGAAGCCTGGGTTCAGATCCTGGATCTGCTACTTCCTGGCTGTGTAACTCTGGGCTAGTGACCTGACCTCTCTGAGCCTTGGTTTCCTCATCTGTGAAATGGGGATAAAGCTATTTCCTGCCTCTCAGGATTGTTGTGAGGATTCCTTTAGCTAATGTATGAACATTTCTAGCAGGCTCAATATAGTGGGTTCTCAGCAACTTTCAAAGGTGACAAGGGATTGACCATAGTCTCAGGCCTGACATCTGGGGTAGGAGTGGACATCTGAGCTAGTTTCTGAATTTTTGGATTAGCCTTCAAAGGGAGAGGGGCCTCCAGGTTTAAGACACCCAAGGCAATACCTCTACCAGCTTGGGGTGATTTACTCAAGTAAGATATGCACAAGGAAACAGATCTCAGGAAGGTGAGGCCACATGCCCCAAGCCTCTCAGCATGTCTAGCAAGGCCAGGGCTTGTATTCAGCTGCATGGCCCCTGTTGACCTGTCTCCGTGCATTTGCTGGTGCCGGGCCCCAGCTCTGACTCTCATGGGACTGGCACGGGATCTCCAAGGTCCATGCCTGGGATGTGGGAGATAGGCAGGATGTTTGCCCAGATGCCAGGATTCTATAGAACTCTTCAGCTCTCCACACCCTGTTGCTAGGCAACAGCTGTTCCGTACTGCACAAATAAATAGAGAGAGGCTGAGCAGCTGGCTCTCTCCTTCACAATGAGGCCAGGTGAAGCTGTTCCTAGGCCAGGGCCAGTGAGAATCTGAGCCTCATACAAATGCAGGGACTTGACCAACGCCATTAGAGATGAGGGTTAATGTCCGAGCACCAAAATGTCAGGGCTGGCAGGAACTGAGCACATGTGTTATAACCCTTAATTCCAGAGCCAAGGCAGACATTGCTAATCGATGACTACATGTTTTCCCACTGAACCTTAGCTTCAGAATTCTCAAGTCATAAGGCAGTTCTCACAATGGATAAAAGCTGGCATGTAGATAAACCTATTATCTCTTATGTGATCCTACATTCTCATTTTACAGACTGAGGCCCAGAGAAATGTGCTAGAATGAAATGCATGTGGGGCCTGGGATTCAGATCATGCAGGTCGAAGCTTGGTGTTATCTTGCTCTAAGGGCAAGCTCCTTCACCTCTCTGAAGCTCACACTCTCCCTTGGTAGTGTGGTTTTGTGATAGCAAGCCCTTCCTATGAAAATTAAAAGAGGGAGTGCTAGACAAAGTGGTGGCACTTTAGGGATTTGGCACTTCCATTCTTGTTTCTCTCCTTCAGGAATTAGCAGTAGTCAAGCTGAAACTCAAGCATTCCCCATTCCCCAGACACCCCGTCCTCAGTTCTGACTGCCCCCCATCCTATTCCTGGGGCAGATGTTGGCACAACAAAAGGGCTTAACTGTAAAAGTCTAGGGAAGGGTCTGAGCTGGGGGGGGGGCTGGAGGAGGTAGGAAAGGGTGGTCACCCTTGGGGGCAGGGGACAGGTATTGGGCTGGGGATGGGGAATGGTTGCCTGGCAACCACTGAGGGTCCCTGAGGTCCCACGGGTTTGTAGTGAGGTTTGGAGGCTGCAACCATTACTGCCCCTTTCTCTCTTCCTCTCCCTTTCCTCAGGCTGGGCCTCATCGTGGTGCTGGGGGAGAATCCACCAGGGGCTCCCCGCACACACACACTACAAACTGCACACCGCTCACCACATCCTGGAGTACATGTGCCAATGCATCCTCCCATTAGAAATGAAGTGAGGGCAGTGATAGAGAAGGGGTCAAGGGCCTCAGGCAGTGGCCCTAAGGATGTGCTGGTCTCTCCTGGTGGGGTGGCCATGAAGGCTTCCCTGAGAGAGACCCCCAGGGGAAGATGGGGCAGCCAACATGGAGTAGAGAACAGCCCTATAATGAGAAGGAACGGTGAAGCCCCAGGCAGGAGACGCTAATGTGGGAAATGCACGGAGAAAGCTGGAAGTAGGGGAGGCAGGAGGACCCTGTGAGGGGTGGGCTGGACCTGGTGATGGGCCTGCTGCCGCAGCCAGCAAGCAGGGGCGTGGGGAAGAAAATGAAATCAAGGATAAGTCCATTTATGTTTTGGGCAACGGGAAGCCATTGCGGTGATTTGTTGGGGGCCTAGTCTGTGCTGGACACAGATGCTACCTTAGGGTGGTGTGGGGGCCCATGACTGTGCCCCACCCAGCCCAGGACTCAGTCCACCGGCCAGACCAGACCTCAGCCAGCCGTGGAAAGTGGCAGCTGCAAGCACACCCGCACCTGGCTGCCTTCACCTGAGCTGCAGGCCCTCCATGAGCCTGTCACCTGAGGCCCCCTGCTGCACTGGACTTGGAGAATTTTCAAGAGGTCTGACCCTCAGAGAACAAAGACACTCACATTCTGGGGATTCCTGCCATTTTGTTCCCTGGTCTCCCAGTCCAGGGCACTCAGTCCACATAGAGACAAAAGGACACCTCATCCCTGCTTACAAAGCCCTGCACATAGAACCTGATGACCACACTCAGTCCGAGCGACTCCTTAAAATGGGGCTCCCAATCCCAGCAGACACTTCTAACAAATCCGGGACCCCAGGACCCATCCCTGAGTTGCCAGTTCAGAATCTCCCAGGAAATTTTGTATTTTTAATAAATTCCTAAATGACTAGGAGCCACTGCTCTGGAATAGAGATCTGGCGAGCCTCAATATGGGATGGGAGAAAAGCTGGGGTCCCTGAAAGCAGAAACACCAGGGCTTAAATTACTTTATCATTTAAAAGTATTACCATTTAATTAAAAATTAAAGCAGACCTACTGTGTGACCCTGGGCAAGTCACGGAACCTCTCTGAGCCTCCCTTTCCTCATCTCTAATAGGGATACTGAACATAGTCCTGGAACCTCCACACGTTGCAACCATCCTTTATGAGGTATATAAAGTTCCTGGCACATAGTGGGGCCTTAACCAATAGCAGAAGTTTTCCCAGTTGTCTGTGAGCATGTCCTTCTTATGCATGTTTAGAAACCACTCCTTGGAATAGCTCCTCGCATGGCTCCCAGGGCCTGCTGAGCCCGCCCTTGCTCCTGCTAAGGCAGGCCTGCTGCAGCCCATCAGGCAGCCTCCCTTGGCACTGAGGGCACCAGGTGCATGCTTTCCACAGCAGAGTCAAAGGGGGACGGCTTGTCCCAGTGTCCCCAGGTCCCCCATGGGTCAGGGTGAGCCCACTCACACAGTCCAGATGGGCAGGGGATGAGGGGCCTGAGGAAGGCTTAGAAAAACAAGCCACAAAGTGGGTCATCACTGCCCAGGATACTATCCCATTTCCACTCCCTCCTGCCCCCAGGCCTGCCAGCCACGGGACTGCCATCTTGCATTCACTCTGCCACCAGAGACTTTGACCCCTTTTTCTACCTCTGGCAGCACACAGACAGGGATGTTTGAACAACCTGAGCACAGGTCACAGGGTCTGCAGGGAGGGTGTTATGGTTCATGCTAGCTGTTCTAGGAAGGTTTGTCACCCATGTGTCCTGACTTTATTTGGAGTGGGGGCCTTAGAGGGGTTTTGGAGGCAGGACGATGGTCGGAGTAACACAGGGCAGCCAGATGTGAGTTCTAAATCCAGCTTTCCTGCTTCTGAGCCATGTGATCTTGTGCAGTTGGTTTCATTTCTTCTGAGCCTGTTTCCTCATCCATAAAATGTGGGGCTGCAAAGATTAAATGAGATGCTATCTATAAAACCCTTACCTGAAGCTTGCTCAGAATGCTCCATAAGCCGTAGCTGCAGTGCTTATTCTAGCATAACAGAGGCTCAGAGGCAGGGCTTGGGAGTCGGCCAGACCAGGACTGGGATCCCTGCTCTGACCCTACTAGCTGAGTGATGTAGGACACGTGGCCTCACTTTTCTCAGTATCCATATCTTTATCTGTAAGATGGAAACACTCACCTCCCAGGCCTGTAAGGATCACACGCATTGATATTTGTAACACAGCCTCATTCAGAGTAAACTCTCAGCCAGTGCCCCCTCCCCCACTGCATCTGCCCCACTCAGTGAGCAGTGACCCCTTGCCCAAGGGTCAGAGGGGTGCAGGCCTTGAGCTCCCAGGGAGGGGTGCATTCAGAAGCAATCAGCAGGAACTTGTGGCTTGGTAGCCTTCCTGGCTTTCAGTCACCTCGCAGCTCACTCAACACAGCTGCTGGAAATCAAGCTGCAGTGGCCCCTTGATCCTTAATCTGGGTGTCTATTTCTCGCCAGCTCTTTTGCCTGCATCTCCAGGTGGTGAGACTAGACTCCACTGAGACCCAGGCCCAGACGGGCAGCCAGAGGCAGAGGAAAGAGCTGGGGAGAATCTGCACAGAGCAGGCCCAGGGGAGGCCTGCAGGGTTAACACTCCCCTGACACTCCCCAAGGGAGCCCCATTCCCTGGGGTGCTGGCATATGCTCTGCCCCAAAGGCCTCCCCAGAAGGTGCCCTGAGCCAGCTGCTGGCCACATGAAATATCCCACAGCTCTTCTTGGGGTATCAGGCAACCCTCCTGGGCTGGGAGTAGGGTATTGTAAGAGGGAAACTAGAGACTCAAACTTCGGACCCAGGTTTGTATCCAACCATTGCCATTTACCTGTGCCTCAGCTTTCTCATCTGTAAAATGGAAACAATAATACACTGACTTTGCAGGGTGGTTTGGAGGTTTA
>JAVSCE010007611.1:0-37441 GCA_032199065.1 Smutsia gigantea
AGGATCCGAGTGGGAGACTGCGAGCAGGTCCTTACAGCTGGCTCCCCTGGGACAAAAGAAAAGCGGGTGCTTTAAAAGTCTTAAAGGGACAAGGGTTTAACAAGTAGACAAAATCGTCCTGGCACACTCAGCCCAGCAGGCTGAGAATCTTAAGGAACTTCAGGCGTCCTAACCCCCTGGGTGGCAACGCAATTCCAAAGCCCCTCACGATTATAAGTAGCCTGCTGTTCATTGCCCCCCGCCGGCATTGTAAGCAAACAGGCTGACCCGCACTGCTGCGGACCAGCCAGGGAGCAACCCACCCACAGCAACCACACAGAGTCTTCTCCCAGGGTGCAGCAAACCTGGCCAGACCCAGAGGGTGCTGTTGCCTATGTGCAGCTACCTGGCACAGGCAGAGAAAGCCGGCGCAAGGTCCAGAAGGCATGAAGGGGCACCATTCTCGCAGGAGAACACACCAGGTGCGTCTATGACCCCCACAGTGCGTTAGGCTATCTCAAGGGCTGCCTCGTGCATGGCAGCTCAGGGGATTAACCCAGAGACTGCTCCCTGGGTGCGGTTAACTCGCACAGCCAGCGGAGAAGGGCAAGGTGACCAGCAAGCAGGAAGGGATTTGTTCTCCCAGCTGACACACGCGCCACTTGCCAGCAATCATTTCTATCGCCATGAAAAGGCAGAAGAATCTGGTCCAGTACAAAATCATTCAAACAATGCCAGAGAGAGCGCCTGGTGAGATAGAGATAACAAATCTTCCTGAAAAGGAATTCAAAATAAAAGTCTTAACTATGCTGATGAACCTGAAGAGAAATATGCAAGAGCTAAGGGATGAAGTCCGGAGGGAGATAACAGAAAGGAAAAAATCAATAGAAGGACTAAAGAGCAGACTGGATGAGGTGCCAGAGACTGTTAATGGAATAGAAATCAGAGAATAGGAATACAGAGAAGCTGAGGCAGAGTGAGACAAAGGATCTCTAGGAATGCAAGAATATTGAGAACTGTGTGACCAATCCAAATGGAACAATATTCTCATTATAGGGGTACCAGAAGAAGAAAGAAAGAAAAAAGGGATAGAAAGTGTCTTTGAAGAAACAATTGCTGAAAACTTCCCCAAGCTGGGGAAGGAAATATTCTCTCAGACCATGGAAGCCCACAGATCTTCCAACACAAGGGACCCAAGGTGAACAACACCAAGACATATAATGATTAAAATGACAAAGATCAAAGACAAGGACAGGGTATTAAAGGAAGCCAGAGAGAGAAAAAAGATCATCTACAAAGGAAAACCCATCAGGCTATCATCAGACTTCTCAACAGAAACTTTACAGGCCAGAAAAGAATGGCATGATACATTTAATGCAATGAAACAGAAGGGCCTTGAACCAAGAATACTGTATCCAGCAAGATTATCACTTAAATTTGAAAGAGGGATTAAACAATTTCCAGATAAGCAAAAGTTGATGGAATTTGCCTCCGACAAACCACATCTACAGTGTATTTTAAAGGGACTGCTCTAGATGGCAGTATTCCTAAGGCTAAATAGATGTCACCAGAGAAAATAAAATGACAGCAAAGAAAGCAGACAAACCAACAGTAACTAAAGGCAAAAAATAAAATCAGCTATCCACAAAAGCAGTCAAGGGAAACACAAAAGAGTACAGAATAAAACAACATATAAAGAGTGGAGGAGGAAGAAGAATAAGGGAGAAAAATAAAGAATCATCAGACATTGTTTATAATAGCATAATAAGTGAGTTAAAGTTAGACAGTTAGATACTAAAGAAGCTACCCTTGAACCACAAATCCAAAGCCTGCAATGGCAATAAGTAAATATCTATTGATAATCACCCTAAATGTAAATGGACTGAATGCACCAATCAAAAGATACAGAGCAACAGAATGGATAAAAAAGCAAGACCCATCTATATGCTGCTTAACAAGAGACTCACCTCAAACCAAAGACATACACAGAGTAAAAGTGAAGGGATGGAAAATGATATTTCATGCAAACAATAGGGAGAAAAAAGCAGGCGTTGCAGTACTTGTATAAGACAAAATAGACTTCAAAATAAAGAAAGTAACAAGAGATAAAGAAGGACATTACATAATGATAAAGAGGTCAGCCCAACAAGAGGATATAACCATTATAAATATGTATGCACCCAACACAGGACACTGACATATGTGGAACAAATATTAACAGAATTAAAGGAGGAAATAGAATGCAATGTATTCATTTTAGACTTCAACACAACACTCATTCCAAAGGACAGTTCAACGAGACAGAAAATAAGTAAGGACACAGAGGCACTGAACAACATACTTGAACAGGTGGACCTAACAGACATCTACAGAACTCTACCCCAAAAGCAGCTGGATAACATTTTTCTCAAGTGCACATGGAACATTTTCCAGAATAGACCACATACTAGGCCGCAAAAAGAGCCTCAATAAATTAAAAAAGATTGAAATTCTACCAACCAACTTCTCAGATCACAAAGGTATAAAACTAGAAATAAATTGTACAAAGAAAACAAAAAGATGCACAACACAAGGAGGCTTAACAACATGCTCCTAAATAATCAATGGACCAATGACCAAATAAAAACAGAGATCAAGCAATATATGGAGACAAATGACAACAACAGCACAAAGCCCCAATTTCTGTGGGATGCAGCGAAGGCAGTTCTAAGGGGAAGGTATATTGCAATCCAGGTCTATTTAAAGAAGGAAGAACAATCCCAAATGAATAGTCTAAAGTCACAATTACTGAAACTGGAAAAAGAAGAACAAATGAGGCTCGAAGTCAGCAGAAGGAGGGACATAATAAAGATCAGAGAATAAATAAATAAAATTGAGAAGAATAAAACAATAGAAAAAAATCAATGAAAACAAGAGCTGATTCTTTGAAAAAATAAACAAAATAGATAAACCTCTAGCCAAACTTACTAAGAGAAAAAGAGAATCTACACACATAAACAGAATCAGAAATGAGAAAGGAAAAATAACAACAGACACCACAGAAATGCAAATAATTATTAGAGAATACTATGAAAATCTATATGCTAATGACCTGGATAACCTAGAAGAAATGGACAACTTTCTAGAAAAATACAACATTCCAAGACAGACCAAGGAAGAAACAGAAAATCTAACAGACCAATTAACAGCAATGGAATTGAATTGGTAATCAAAAAAATACCCAAGAACAAAACCTCTGAGCTGGATGGATTCACTGCAGAATTTTATCAGACATTTAGAGAAGACAAAAATCCATTCTCCTTAAAGTTTTCCAAAAAATAGAAGAAGAAGAAACACTTCTAAACTCATTCTATGAAACCAGCATCACTCTCATACCAAAAACAGGCAAAGACACCACAAAAAAAGAAAATTACAGACCAATATCTCTGATGAACACAGATTCAAAAGTACACAACAAAATATTAGCAAACTGAATTCAAAAATACATCAAGAGGATCATAAACCATGAACAAGTGGGATTCATCTCAGGGATGCAAGGATGGTACAACATTCGAAAATCCATCAGCATCATCCACCACATCAGCAAAAAGAAGGACAAAAACCACATGATCATCTCCGTAGATGCTGAAAAAGCATTCAACAAAATTCAATATCCATTCATGATAAAACCTCTTAACAAAATGGGTATAGAGGGCAAGTACCTCAACCTAATAAAGGTCATATATGACAAACCCACAGCCAACATCATACTTAACAGTGAGAAGCTGAAAGCTTTTCACCTAAGATCGGGAACAAGACAGGGATGCCCACTCTCCCTACTTTTATTCAACATAGTACTGGAGGTCCTAGCCATGGCAATCAGACAAAACAAAGAAATAAAGGGCATCAAGATTGATAAGGAAGAAGTCAAACTGTCACTATTTGCAGATGACATGATATTGTACATAAAAAATCCTAAAGACTCCACTCCAAAACTACTAGAATATCTGAATTCAGCAAAGTTGCAGGATACAAAATTAATACACAGAAATCTGTTGCTTTCCTATACACTAACAATGAACTAGAAGAAAGAGAAATCAGGAAAACAATTCCATTCACAACTGTATCAAAAAGAATAAAATACCTAGGAATAAACCTAACCAAGGAAGTGAAAGAACTATACCCTGAAAACTACAAGACACTCTTAAGAGAAATTAAAGAGGACACTAACAAATGGAAACTCATCCCATGCTCTTGGCTAGGAAGAATTAATATTGTCAAAATGGCCATCCTGCCTAAAGCAATCTACAGATTCAGTGTAATCCCTATGAAAATATCAACAGCATTCTTCAATGAACTGGAACAAATAGTTCTAAAATTAATGTGGAACCACAAAAGACCATGAATAGCCAAAGCAATCCTGAGATGGAAGAATAAAGCAGGGGGGATCACACTTCCCAACTTCAAAGTCTACTACAAAGCCACAGTAATCAAGGCAATTTGGTATTGGCACAAGAACAGACCCACAGACCAGTGGAACAGGGTAGAGAGTCCAGATATTAACCCAAATGTATATGGGCAATTAATATATGATAAAGGAGCCATGGATATACAATGGGGAAATGACAGCCTCTTCAACAGCTGGTGTTGGCAAAACTGGACAGCTACATGTAAGAGAATGAAACTGAATCACTGTCTAATCCCATACACAAATATAAATTCAAAATGGATCAAAGACCTGAATGTAAGTCATGAAACCATAAAACTCTTAGAAAAAAACATAGGCCAAAATCTCTTGGACATAAACATGAGCAACTTCTTCATGAACATATCTCCCCAGGCAAGGGAAACAAAAGCAAAAATGAACAAGTGGGACAATATCAAGCTGAAAAGCTTCTGTACAGCAAAGGACACCATCAGTAGAACAAAAAGACATCCTAAAGTATGGGAGAATATATTCATAAATGACATATCTGATAAGGGCTTGACATCCAAGTTATATAAAGAGCTCATGCACCTCAACAAACAAAAAGCAAATAATCCAATTAAAAAATGGGCAGAGGATCTGAACAGACACTTCTCCAAAGAAGAAATTCAGATGGACAAAAGGCATATGAAAAGATGCTCCACATCACTAATCATCAGAGAAATGCAAATTAAAACCGCAATGAGATATCACTTCGCACCAGTAAGGATGGCCAACATCCAAAAGACAAAGAACAACAAATGTTGGCAAGGATGTGGAGAAAGAGGAACCCTCCTATACTGCTGGTGGGAATGTAAATTAGTTCAATCATTGTGGAAAGCAGTATGGAGGTGCCTCAAAAAACTCAAAATAGAAATACCATTTGACCCAGGAATTCCACTCCTAGGAATTTTCCCTAAGAATGCAGCAGCCCAGTTTGCAAAAGACATATGCACCCCTTGTTTATCACAGCACTATTTACAATACCCACGAAATAGAAGCAACCTAAGTGTCCATCAGTAGATGAATGGATAAAGAGGTGGTACATACACATAATGGAATATTATTCAGCCAAAAGAAGAAAACAAATCCTATCATTTGCAACAACATGGATGGAGCTAGAGGTGATTTCACTCATCTGTGGAGTATAAGAACAAAGGAAAAACTGAAGGAACAAAACAGCAGCAGACTCACAGAACCCAAGAATGGACTAACAGTTACCAAAGGGAAAGGGACTGGGGAGGATGGGTGGGAAGGGAGGGATAAGGGGAAAAAGGGGCATTATGATTAGCACACATAATGTAAGGGGAGGGACACAGAGAAGGCTGTACAATACAGAGAAGACAAGTAGTGATTCTATAGCATCTCACTACGCTGATGGACAGTGACTGTAATGGGGTATGTGGGGGGGACTTGATAATGGGGGGAGTCTAGTAACCATAATGTTACTCATGAAATTGTACACTAATGATACCAAAATAAAAAAAATTTTGGATGAAGGAAGAATTTTTTATTCCTGAATTGCTATAATTTAACTATGATTTATTTCCATTTAGTCACTGTAAGTCAGATTTCCCAAATAAAGCATATTTATTCCAGTTTTCAGATTTAAGTCTTTCTACACTTCTGTGTCATTTTCCTGTATTATGCCTATGGATGCTTTTCTATTATTTCATTTGTTTCTTTGGAGTCTCCACTTAATGAACACATATCACAACTATGCTGTTTCTTTCTTACTCATCCTTATGCATCATCATAGCTCTAGATGTTTTAATCTCATTGCCTCTATGGTCATTTGATTACCTCAAAACTTTTATACATTAATTTTATTTGATTTTAGCCATGTCTCTTCTGATTCCTGCTATTTAGAGTTTGCTTATTGCATCAGAAACTGTGTGTTTTAGTTCTCAGTTCAGTTTTTTAGCTTTGCTGCACTCTCTTGCTTTGCATTTTGTTGTGATATCATCTCATCTGTGAGCTATCATATTTCCTCTCACCATTGAAAACTTAATTGAATTTCCTTATTAAGGTCTTTTATAATGCAAAACATTAGTAGGAAATTAGCCAGTGCTCCCAGCATTATATGTCCTTCTGAGATTATTTTTTTCTATAGTCTATTTGTATATTTTTTACAGCACTTCTTTTCATCTTACTCATGATGAATTTTAAGTAGCTCCATCCAGATCCTGTTCTGATATAGTGCAAGCTAATTCTCTTTGATACTCAATGTCCTTCTGACATAAATGAATTCATATTTCAGCAAATATTCACTCTCTCCCTCGCTACATGAGAGAAGAATAATTTCCTGACTTATTGATTTCCGACTCCTCAATATGACATCGATTTTGGACTTTACATTCCACGGTGATGGAATGTGAGCACTTCTGCCATGAGAGGAGTGTGCTTCTGATGGCTAGGCGTTTCAGAATGAGGAGGTGTGTGTAGTTGAATCAGATACAATCCTCATCTTTGAACCAAACCAAAATTCTTTCAGCTAAGCTCAGGAGTATCACAGCTATTTTATAGACTTGTGAGATAAACAAATGTCTTTTGCAGTTCCTGAGGTCATGAGGTTGTTTGCTCTTCAACATTTTACAGCATGAAAACTGATGCATACATTTTTCCTCTTTATTTAGAAACTGCTTTTTTCTTCTTTTGTTGATTGTTTTCGATATGCTTTTCTAAGGCCTCAGATAAAGAAGATGGGGAAGGGGATAGTTTGGCTGAGGCTGAGACAGACTAGGTAAGAGACTTCTGTCCGGCTGCCTTCTGAGATCTCACTAATTTCCTGTGCCAGAGAGATATTCCGCTCCTATGTCTTTGACAACTTCTCCATTTTAGTAGCGTCATGGAAGATAGTAATTCTAGGTGGCCTTCCTATGGACCTGTGTCCTTGAGGTAGTTTTGCCTTGATATATAGGGTCTTTTACTCCTGAGTTTTCTCTGACCTTTCCTCCCTGTTAATCACTGCCTTAATTTGCCTGCCTTCAAATTGAAAGCTAATAATACAAGTTATTTGACGATTAATGAGACACATCTTTCCTTGTCACTAGTTTTAGGGAAAGAGGGCTAAAAGCCATACCATGTCACCTGCTTCTAGACACACCAGGCTGTTTGGATTTGACTTTCATTTCTCCTAAATATGAAATGAGCCTGTTTGGTTGCTAGAGAAGAATTTTTGTAAGTTTATTTTTATTGTTCATTCATTTTTTACATGATGTACACTCCTTTTATTAGGCAATGGGGATGGGAGCTTCTTCATCTGACTTTATTCTGCAATTCTAGCCTGGAATTCATTTATATATTATGTAGAAATGCCACATGGAAGATTTAAACAGTTCATAGACATAAGTTCAGAATGTATTTTTGTATAGGAAGTACATTGCCTATTAAAAAAAAAATCAAGCTGAGAAGAATGTTTTCCTAAAATATGTTCTAGTATATAATATATCACAATGTATTTTGGTATAATTTGAAATGATATTCCATTTACTACTACCAAAAGAGAAATCTAGAGGAAATCAGCTCTGCATAAATATAAAAGGATTAAGTATTGGCACTTAAACAAGTGAAGACATGAAAAAATACATGGTTTTGGTGTTTTTTATTTCCTACTATATATTTCATATATTGACTAATAGGGAAATCAATTAGAAGTCAATAAAATGAGGTCTTTCTTTAACATTCATCACCAATGTAATACATGAGGCCTAAAAATAAATATTTAAATTTGCTCATGCCACTTTATTTACATAAGTCAACTAATTAACACTCCCTTATGCCAGCTGATTTTTGATATTATAACAGAATGTTATTTTGCTTCATTTAAACCTGACCCAGTTTATTAAGGAGGTGTGCTAGAATGTGGCCTAGGAGTTTTCAAAAGTCTGTTAGGAAGGAACTTAAGTATCTTTTATATTTAGTGCCTAAGAAAATAGAGAAAACGGCTTAATAGAAGCATCTTTCATCTAAGATGGGTAACGGGATCTGTATCAATATTTGTTGGAATTAGAGTGTAGTGGATTAGGTTATGCATTATACAATGACAGTATTTATTTTAGAAATTGATCTTTGCTAAGTAGAGCTTTAATTGGGAGGAAGGGAGAAAGGAGAAATGACTATAATGGATATCAATTCTACCAGTTTTCTTGTATTATCCCAAAGAATTCATACCTTTAAAAAAAAGACAAATTTATTCAGCATAATGCAGGAAGCCAAACCAAATGAAAGTGATCTGAGTAGCAAGTTATCCTGCTTTCAATGTGCAATGAAGTAAATAAGCGTGAACAGAGAAAAACCACCTCTTGTTGTTGACTGTTACAGGTTCATTTTGTTTTTGAATCAACTTTAATTACTGGCGAGCTGAATTGTTCATTAATTGTTTGCCTGTAGCAACAAAAATATCACATTAATAATGTTGTGAAAATACTGTAGTGCATCTTCTTCTGTCATAGATATTGACTAGAGGGCAATTTAGATTGATTTACCCAAGATTATTAATTAAGTCAATGTCAAAAAGGTTTCAAATTCTTAGCTTCTGAGTTTCTTTTTCTTGTTTCTGCTTTCGGTCAAATGTTCTTTAAAAAAAATTTTTTTTAATAAGCTTATTTTGATATCATTAATCTACAATTAAATGAGTAATATTATGGTGATTACACTATCCCCTTCATCAAGTCCCCCCGCCCAACCCCATTACAGTCACTGTCCATCAGCGTAGTGAGATGCCATAGAGTCACTGCTTGTCCTCTCTGGGTTATACAGCCCTCCCCGTGCCCCCCCAACATTACATCTGCTAATTGTAATGTCCCTTCTTCCCCCTTGCCCCTCCTTTCCCACCCATCCTCCCGAGTCCCTTTCCCTTTGGTAACTATTAGTCCATTCATGGGTTCTGTGAGTCTCCTGCTGTTTTGTTCCTTCAGTTTTTTTTTCCCTTAGTTCTTATACTACACATATGAGTGAAATAATTTGGTACTTGTCTTTTTCGGCTTGGCTTATTTCACTGAGCATAATACCCTCTACCTCCATCCATGTTGTTGCAAATGGTAGGATTTGTTTTCTTCTTATGGCTGAATAATATTCCATTGTGTATATGTACCACCTCTTCTTTATCCATTCATCTACTGATGGACACTTAGGTTGCTTCCATTTCTTGGCTATTGTAAATAGTGCTGTGATAAACATAGGGGTGCATCTGTCTTTTTCAAATTGGGCTGCTGCATTCTTAGGGTAAATTCCTAGGAGTGGAATTCCTGGGTCAAATGGTATTTCTATTTTGAGTTTTTTGAGGAACCTCCATACTGCTTTCCACAATGGTTGAACTAATTTGCAGTCCCACCAGCAGTGTAGGAGGGTTCCCTTTTCTCCACATCCTCGCCAACATTTGTTGTTGTTTGTGTTTTGGATGTTGGCCATCCTCACTGGAGTGAGGTGGTATCCCATTGTGGTTTTAATCTGCATTTCTCTGATGATTAGTGATGTGGAGCATCTTTTCATGTGCCTGTTGGCCATCTGAATTTCTTCTTTGGAGAACTGTCTATTCATGTCCTCTGCCCATTTCTTAATTGGATTATTTGCTTTCTGTTTGTTAAGGTGCATGAGTTCTTTATATCTTTTGGATGTCAACCCTTTATCAGATACGTTTTTTATGAATATATTCTCCCATACTGTAGGATGTCTTTTTGTTCTACTGATGGTGTCCTTTGCTGTACAGAAGCTTTTCAGATTGATATAGTCCCACTTGTTCATTTTTGCTTTTGTTTCCCTTGCCCGGGGAGATATGTTTATGAAGAAGTCGCTCATGTTTATGTCCAAGAGATTTTTGCCTATGTTTTTTTCTAAGAGTTTTATGGTTTCATGACTTACATTCAGGTCTTTGATCCACCTTGAGTTTACCTTTGTGTATGGGGCTAGACAGTAGTCCAGTTTCATTCTCTTACATGTAGCTGTCCAGTTTTTCCAACACCAGCTGCTGAAGAGGCTGTCATCTCCCCATTGTATATCCAAGGCACTTTTATCAAATATTAATTGACTGTATATGTTTGGGTTAATGTTTGGATTTTCTATTCTGTTCCACTGGTTTGTGGGTCTGTTTTTGTGCCAATACCAAATTGTCTTGATTACTGTGGCTTTGTAGTAGAGCTTGAAGTCAGGGAGCGTAATTCCCCCTGTTTTATTCCTCCTTCTCAGGATTGCTTTGGCTATTCGGGGTCTTTTGTGGTTCCATATGAATTTTAGAATTATTTGTTCGAGTTCATTGAAGAAAGCTGTTGGTAGTGTGATAGGGATTGCGTTGAATCTGTAGATTGCTTTAGGTAGTATAGCCATTTGGACAATATTTATTCTTCCTAGCCAAGAGCATGGGATGCATTTCCATTTGTTAGTGTCCTCTTTAATTTCTCTTAGGAGTGTCTTGTAGTTTTCAGGGTTTAGGTCTTTCACTTCCTTCATTAGGTTTATTCCTAGGTATTTTATTCTTTTTGATGCAATTGTGAATGGAATTGTTTTTCTGATTTCTCTTTCTGTTAGTTCATCATTAGTGTATAGGAAAGCAACAGATTTCTGTGTGTTAATTTTGTATCCTGCAACTTTGCTGAATTCAGATATTAGTTCTAGTAGTTTTGGAGTAGAGTCTTTGGGGTTTTTAAAGTACAATATCATGTCATCTGCAAATAGTGACAATTTGACTTCTTCTTTACCAATCTGGATGCCTTGTATGTCTTTGTTTTGTCTGATTGCCATGGCTAGGACCTCCAGTACTATGTTGAATAACCGTGGAGAGAGTGGGCATCCCTGTCTTGTTCCTGATCTTAGATGAAAAGCTTTCAGCTTCTCATCGTTAAGTATGATGTTAGCTGTGGGTTTGTCATATATGGACTTTATGATGTTGAGGTACTTGCCCTCTTTACCCATTTTGCTGAGAGTTTTAATCATGAATGGATGCTGAATTTTGTCAAATGCTTTTTCAGCATCTATGGAGATGATCATGTGGTTTTTGTTCTTCTTTTTGTCAGTGTGATGGATGATGTTGATGGGTTTTCGAATGTTGTACCATCCTTGCATCCCTGGGATGAATCCCACTTGGTCATGGTGTATGATCCTCTTGATGTATTTTTGAATTCGGTTTCCTAATATTTTGTTGAGTATTTTTGCATCCACGTTTATCAGGGATATTGGTCTATAGTTTTCTTTTTTGGTGAGGTCTTTGCCTGGTTTTGGTATTAGAGTGATGCTGGCTTCACAGAATGAGTTTGGAAGTATTCCCTCCTCTTCTATTTTTTGGAAAACTTTAAGGAGAATGGGTGTTATTTCTTCTCTATATGTCTGGTAGAACTCAGAGGTGAATCCATCTGGTCCGGGAGTTTTGTTCTTGGGTAGTTTTTTGATTACTGCTTCAATTTCGTCGCTGCTGATTGGTCTGTTTAGTTTTTCTGTTTCTTGCTCGGTGAGTCTTGGAAGGTTGTATTTTTCTAAAAAGTTGTCCATTTCTTCTAGGTTTTCCAGCTTGTTAGCATATAGATTCTCATAATATTCTCTTATGATTCTTTGTATTTCTGTGGGACCCATCGTGATTTTTCCTTTCTCATTTCTGATTCTGTTTATGTGTGTAGATTCTCTTTTTCTCTTAATGAGTCTGGCTAGCAGTTTATCTATTTTGTTTATTTTTTCAAAGAACCAGCTCTTGGTTTCATTGATTTTTTCTATTGTTTTGTTCTTCTCAGTTTTATTTATTTCTTCTCTGATCTTTATTATGTCCCTCCTTCTGGTGACTTTGGGTCTCATTTGTTCTTCTTTTTCCAATTTCAGTAATTGTGTCTTTAGACTATTCATTTGGGAATGTTCTTCTTTCTTCAGATAGGCCTGGATTGCAATATACTTTCCTCTTAGAACTGCCTTTGCTGCGTCCCACAGAAGCTGTGGCTTTGTGTTGTTGTTGTCATTTGTCTCCATATACTCTTTGATTTCTGTTTTGATTTGGTCATTGACCCATCGATTAATTAGGAGGATGTTGTTAAGTCTCCATGTATTTGTGAGCCTTTTTGTTTTCTTTCTAAAATTTATTTCTAGTTTTATACCTTTGTGATCTGAGAAGTTGGTTGGTAGGATTTCAATATTTTCGATTTTAGTGAGGTTCTTTTTGTGGCCTAGTATGTGGTCTATTCTGGAAAATGTTCATGTGCACTTGAGAAGAATGTGTATCCTGTTGCTTTTGGATGTAGAGTTCTGTAGAAGTCTGTTAGGTCCATCTGTTCTAGTGTGTTGTTCAGTGCCTCTGTGTCTTTACTTATTTTCTGTCTGGTTGATCTGTCCCTTGGAGTGAGTGGTGTGTTGAAGTCACCTAAGATGAATGCATTGCTTTCTATTTCCTCCTTTAATTCTGTTAGTATTTGTTTCACAAATGCCGGTGCCCCTGTGTTGGGTGCATATATATTTAAAATGGTTATATCCTCTTGTTGGATTGACCCCTTCATCATTATGTAATGCCCTTCTTTATCTCGTGCTGCTTTCTTCATTTTGAAGTCTATTTTGTCTGATACAAGTACTGCAACACCTGCTTTTTTCTCCTTGTTGTTTGCATGAAATATCTTTTTCCATCCCTTCACCTTTAGTCTGTTTATGTCTTTAGGTTTGAGGTGAGTCTCCTGTAAGCAGCATATAGATGGGTCTTGCTTTTTTATCCATTCAGTAACTCTGTGTCTTTTGATTGTTGCATTCAGTCCATTTACGTTTAGGGTGATTATCGAAAGATATGTACTTATTGCCATTGCTGGCTTTAGATTCGTGGTTACCAAAGGTTCAACGGTTGCTTCTTTACTATCTAACAGTCTAACTTAACTTTCTTGTTAAGTTATTGTAAATGCAGTCTGATGTTTCTTTATTTCTCTCCCTTCTTATTCTTCCTCCTCCATTCTTTATATACTAGGTGTTTTTTTCTTTGCCGTTAGTTGGTTTTTGGATGGTCTGCTTTCTTTGCTATGATTTTATTTTCTCTGGTGACCTCTTTTTAGCGTTAGGAGTGCTTCCCTCTAGAGCAGTTCCTTTAAGATGTCCTGTAGAGGTGGTTTATGGGAGGCAAATTCTCCCAGCTTTTGCTTTTCTGGAAATTGTTTAATCCCTCCATCATATTTAAATGATAATCGTGCTGGATACAGTATTCTTGGTTCGAGGCCCTTCTGTTTCATTGCGTTAAATATATCATGCCATTCTCTTCTAGCCTGTAAGGTTTCTGTTGAGAAGTCTGATGTTAGTCTGATGGGTTTTCCTTTGAACGTGACCTTTTTTCTTTCTCTAGCTGCCTTTAATACTCTGTCCTTATCTTTGATCTTTGCCATTTTAATTATTATGTGTCTTGGTGTTGTCTTCCTGGGGTCCCTTGTTTTCGGAGATCTGTGGGCTTCCACGGACTGTTAGACTATTTCCTTCCCCAGCATGGGGAAGTTTTCAGCAATTATTTCTTCAAAGACACTTTCTATCCCTTTTTCTCTCTCTTCTTCCTCTGGTACTCCTATAATGCGAATATTGTTCCATTTGGATTGGTCACACTGTTCTCTTAATATTCTTTCATTCCTAGCGATCCTTTTATCTCTCTCTGCGTCAGCTTCTGTGTATTCCTGTTCTCTGATTTCTATTCTATTAACAATCTCTTGCATCTCGTCCAGTCTGCTGCTGAGCCCTCAATGGCTTGTCTCATTTCTGCATTATCTTTCCTGACTTCCCTCATTTCCTCCCTTAGCTCTTGCATATTTCTCTGTAGATCCATCAGCATGGTTATGACTTTTATTCTGAAGTCTTTTTCAGGAAGATGCTGCATTTCCATCCCTTCAGAGTCCTTCTCAGAGGGGCTCTGGATCTTGGTGATTTTTGTCTGTATCATATTCTTCTGTCTTGTCATGTTGACAGGAGTTGTCGCTGGTAGGTGCCATGTTTGTCAGCTGGGCTCTTTAAGGTTTTAAAAGAAAAGAAAAGAAAAAACAGAAAAGCACCACCAAAAAAAAACAAGCAAGTGAAAAAAAAGAAGGAAGAGAAATAAAAGAGAGAAAGAAGAAAGAAAGAAATGAAAGAAAAGAATCGTGAAAAAAGAAAAAAAGGAGCAAGAAATAACACAAACGAGCAAAAAAAGAGCAAGAAACAACACAAACGAGCAAAAAAAAAGCAAGAAATAACACAAACAAGCAAAAAAAAAAAGCCCACCTGGAGTGGATTCTCTATGCGTGCTGTAGGTGTCGCTGTTGCTCCACTAATTCACCGCCCCGGCCACGCTGCTTTTTTTTGTATGTCTGGGCAGGGCAGGAATGAATGGGATGCTATTGTTTTCTGTATAAAGTTCCAGCGTGCTTGCTCCCTTCTCTCTGTCACTATCAAAGGGGACCAAACTTCCCCAGGACTTCCAGCCTGCAGGGCTGAGCCCACCGGGGCGATGGTGTTCCCTCGCTGGGCCCCCGCCTTTCCGAGAGTGCTACAAATGGCGCACGCTTTTCTCTTGTCCCTGGGCGCTGGCTTCACGGTCCCGGCGCCTTCCCGGCTCAAAACCTGCACCTTCTGCCTCTCCAATGTCTGATGCACCATGCGATGTGTGTCAGCGCTCCCGGCGCTCCCGGTGCAGACCACCGGGGCTGGTTATTTCGCGGACCTGCTCTTCCACTCCCTCCCAGCTCCGAATCCTCTCCTCCCGCGGGTGCGCTGGGCTGGGTGAGTGTTCGGGTGCCGCCGGGTTGCAGCTCTGTATCTTACCTGCCTCGCGGGGTGCAGAGTCCTCCCAGGTGTGGCTGCACGCTCTGCAGTTTCCTGTGTGCTCCGATTTCTCTTTTAGGAATAGTTGTATTTGCTGTGTTTTCATAGATTTATAGAGTTTTGGGAGGAGATTTCTGCCGCCCTGTTCACACCGCCATCTTTCCCTGTCAAATGTTCTCTTAAAAGTGTAATACTTAAAAAAGGAAACCTGATATTAAAATGGAGTAGGAAGGCCAGAGGGAGGAGTTCTCATGCCCTACAACTAGTCAGTTGCGGAGTCCAACAGGAAGAGATGTAACTTGCATTCCTAACAGAAGCCTACTTTGCTACTCTAGCAGGAGGAAGGAAGGATTTCTCCTTGCCAGCAACAAATTCAACCAATGAGAAACAGTCATCACCACCCCTCTCAATTTCCTCCTTTTCTCTATAAAATAGCTTTCCTTTCCTTTTATCTACAGATTTGCTTATGGTTTTCCATAGTTTGCATGTCCTCAATTGCAATTCCTCTGCTATTCCTGAAAAAACTAATTTCACTGGTAAAATAACTGGCTGTTTTACTTTTAAGGTCCACCAAAGTTATTAATTTACTATACATTTATGTGATTTCTTAATCAGCTATTGGTTGGGTAAAACTGTAGTGTTTCCAGAATCTCTCACCTGGCTTTAGTGCATCTCCATATCAATAGGTGTTTCCAAGGGGTGGAGAGAAGTAGTCCATCTATATTATCAGTAGGTAATTATAAGGGCGTGTGAGGGTTTTTATGGACCAGAGAGGTTGGTTGGAGCTCTCTTCTGCTGCAGCTGGGTCAAGAGAGAGATCGTATGACCGCTTGTAAGAAATAAAAGGGATTCTTAACTTCTTTTCTCCCTTTGACTGATTTTGGTTTTGGTGGTATTTTGCCCCGGAATTTTCCCTTTGGAGTTACATCTGGCAGTAGTCGGCAGGGCCTCTGAATCCAAAATCTATCTAAATTTTTGCGACCCTTGTGCGGGCTGACTCTAGGGATGATGGGGGTGGGGGTGGGCAAAGGCTGCAGTGGTAGAGGGTGCAGCTTCACTCGGGAACACCCTATATGTAGGGCTTCCAATTGGAGAGCCCCTAGTGGGGAATTGGTCAAGGGTAAAGCACCTCCTAAATGGGTGGGGCCTTCCCTAGAAATGGGGAAGAGTGGAGACTCTGGAAGCTGTAGAATTAGTCCTCCATCAGATGAATACTGCTTATAGGCCCTGAGTGACTGTGTAACAGCTGGCATCAAGATAGTGGAAAGTGTTATCGAGGAGAGAGAGAGTTATTGAGGAGGACAGAGAGAGGATTATCGAGGAGAGAGAGAGGGTTATCAAAGAGAGAAAAAGACTTCAGTAGGAGAGAGACACACTTCAGCATTGCTTGGAGGAGCTGGGTGATGACCTATGGAATGCTTTTAAGGAAGAGAGACAGTTATGAGAGGATGGGTTGCGCTCCTGGAAAATTCTTTAGCAGCAGCAAGGGGGGAGGCAAAAGGAGAGACCACATTGCAGAAGGTCGTGGGGGAGGGCGAGGAAAGAGTGGTGCCTTCAGCTCCAGAGATGGTGGAGGAGGTGTCTGGGAGTGTGAGGGGGTGGGGCCAAGGGCCCATCTGTTGCCAAGGCCACCGTCTGAGGCACCAGCCTCACCTGTATTAAAGGCCTGCCTGGTTGTAATGAAGAAAGTAAAAATACAACAACTGCAGGCTCCTGAGATGGAGGAACCACCCCCTCCCCAGTTTATGGAACACTCCATGCTCCATCCCTATATCCAGGATGAGCTGGAGGATATGACTGTCCAGTATTGGCAGAAGCCATAGGAACCTCTGCCTACATGGCTTTTGCATCTCTGGGATATGGGGGTGGAAACATTGTTATGTCAGGTTCTGAGATGAGTAGACTGGCTTCCATGACAACTCACCTTTCCCTCCAGAAATGGTTGCAAAGTGTCCATCACACCTCAGGGTACTGGTTGCTTCTGGATTGCCTGACAGCAATTATCAGGGCAGTTTGGTCTAATTAGAGTGATTTACCATACTTAGGTAAAGCTCCAACAGGTGTTGCAGGAATTGGGCATGAAAATTATCATTTATAATATGGACCCCAAGGGCCCCGATGAGGAGCTGTTCACCATAGGAATCAGAAATCTGGTGCTCCATACAGCTCCCCCATCTCTTTTTGGTTCCCCAGTGACTATTCTTGTCCCCATATAGGGCAACCCATAGTGAGTCTATTCATACTCTAGCAGATCTTGGGGAGGTTGAAACAATAAGAGCACAGAAGGAAGTATGGGCTATGACTGAAAGAGAGGTGCAAAGGACCCCGTGAAGGTCTCGAGGACCCAGACGTGAGTTGATTTGATAAAAGCCAGGTTAGTGAAAGAAAAACTTGATGGGCAGCCCAATAGGATCTTTTTAGAACTATGGCACCAATTAAAGCCAGAGAAGCAGTTCCAGCCACTGAGGTCCAGGACATGGGATCCAGAGGCAAAGCCCAATATCTGGCCTGTGTCTCTGCAAGACTTCCTGGGGGACAGTACTTAGGCTACATCTGGGCCCTCACCTCCACAGACCCCGATTGGGCACTGTGGTTTGACTGAGGGGAGGGTCAAGGCCCCACCTTGGATGACGTGGTGGGGACCAGAGGCCACGTGATTTATGATTTATCAGTCCCTAGCTAATATGCAGTGGGTCCTGGCCCTGGTGGACAAAGGAGCTGAATGCTCCATGATTTACTGCAACCAAGAGGGTTTTCCAGGAAGCCCCCACCCACCCCACTGTTCACACGGTGGGGCTGAGTGGAACAGGCCCGAATCCCCTTGGGAAATGGGCATCTAATACTGTGTGTGATGTTATGTTCATGTCTGATTACCTTACAGATAAATGGCATTTTTTGAAGAGGTTTTGGATCTTGTAGGCTACTAGAGAGTGTTTATTCCACACTTTGCACAAAGTCTGAAGCCCTTATGCCATTTGGTACAAAAGGGCATTAGGTGGGGCTGGCATGAAACGTGTGCATTTACCTGTGCTGTTGCAAAATAGACAGTCAAGGCTGTGAAGGTCTTGAATGAGACAGACCCAGCAGGGCCCTGTGAGCTGGATGTCCATGTGACTGAAGACGGCTGTGGCTGGGCCTTGGCAGCGCCTTGTAGACCATTTGCCTTTCTCACTGACCCAGGTGCACTGGCTAGCAGCACAGCCTGCCTCGGGCAGAAGACAATGGAGAAGACAACTACCTTTGACCTTTGAAGAGGTCAGCAGAGCCCTGTCAGAAGTACACTTTGTGACTGAGTCCCACAGCAACTTGGAGACTACAGGGCTTTGGACATTTCGACACATGAACCTATGATGACTGGCCCTTTGCCACCTTGGGGACAAGGCCTGGAAACTGGTCTCCTGTATGTTCCTGGAGTAACAGCAGAGTGGCCCCCAAAGATAATGGTAGTATGACCAAAAAGGCCAGAAGGTAGGAGCATCTTACTGCGGAGTTTTGTCTTACCATTGTGGCCAGTGCATGTTCCTCCCACAGCCCTACACATACATAGACCCATCAGTAACCCCCACAGGGAGAGGGTGGAAGTCTGGTATACTAGGCCAGGCTTGCATGTATCCTAGCTGATGGACAAGATTTGCCTATGCTGGTGTGATTGAAACATGTATAAGGTTATTTTCTTCTACAATCCTTGTGGCCTGGGTGCACCCCCGACTGCAGCTGCACAGTGATCGCTCTGGATTCCCTATCTGTTCAGCTACTGACTGACTGTGGAATGGGCGAGCTATGGACTAAATCTGCCTAGGACTATGAACCTAGCTGAAGCCTCTGGCTTGAGAATTATCATGATTTTATTTCTGTTGCTATTTTATGTTTTTAGCCTAGTTACAATTCTCCAGCTTTCTTTCCCAGGGGCCATTGCAGAATATGGGGAATGTGTGGATTGGGAGGTGAGATTTCTGGAAGGGTGGGCGGTGGGTAAAATTGTAGTATTTCCAGAATCTCTCACCTGGCTTTAGTGAACTGCATATTGATAGGTATTTCCAAGGGGTGGAGAGAAGTAGTCCGTCTCCATATCAATAGGTATTTCAAGGGGTGGAGAGAATAGGTAATTACAAGGGCATGTGATGGTTTACCTGGACCAGAGAGGTTTGGTGGAGCTCTCTTCTGCTTCAGCTGGGTCAAAAGAGAGATGGGATGACTGCTTGTAAGAAATAAAAGGGTTTCTTAACTTTATTTCTCCCTTTGACTGATTTCGGTTTTAGAGGTATTTTGTCCTGGGATTTTCCCTCTGGAGTTACATATGGAGAAGGTGGTATGTTGATATTATAATTACTGGTCACTTGCTAGGATTGATAGAGACCAAATATTGTAAGAAAATCCTCCATTTTAGCAGGCCTTCTACTGTGTGTTCAGATTCATGTTTTGAATTGAGTTCATATATTCCTTTTAGATCAGACAGAGAATACTATATGAATTATTCTAGAGCAATGGAAAATTTTCTGATTATTTAGATGTCTAATAAGAAGAATTAGAAGTATATGTTTTATTCAAAGACTTTCTAAATAACAATATTTGATCTAAGTTCAAGAGATAACTCAGGAGTAAAAAAAAGACCTCTACTTAAAAGCTGACCTGTCTCTTCTTCACTGACAGTTTTAGGGGTGTTCACAGAGTGGAGCTGCCACAGTACTGGGTTAACTGTGACATTTTGAAATGATTGTGGTTGTAGAACTTCCTGCAGGCAGTTGCTGCTTGCTTTGTTAAATTGCACACATTTTTCAGTCAAACATTTTCCTGGCTGCATCAAAGGTGTTGAGTGACTGTGTTAACCTTGGTGTGTTTTGGCAATAGGTGATCAAGTAAAAGTCAATAAATGTCTCCCACAGCCCTGATAAACTCCAAGGGCACAAACAGAGGTGTTTATGAGCTGTGGGGGACAATTTGGTCAAGTATACATTTTCCTTCAAATTGCTTATTGCCATTTTAGTGTTAGCAGAACATATTTTAAGTCACTTCTTTGACAGAACATACTGGTTGACATTGCGTAGGCTTCTGTGTTTTTATGAGACAGATGGCAATTACCCATTTCTGTGCACTGTTATCTTTTAGCTTCAAGTATCACATTTACTGGTGAGCTGGACTTTGCTCCGATTTTTTTTTCCATTTTGAGCAGTCCTACCTTAATGATTTCTTTATATCTTATATCTGTTTACAAAGAAGCATAAAGATGGGTGCCTCTGAAATCGTAACATTAAATGGTGAAGGAAGGAAAAAACTATTTAAAAATGGGTTCAAATTTGTGCTGGAGCTGCTTTCTTTGAACTAATTGTTTCCATTTCTCTTCTGCCTTGGGATTATTTTTAGAGGATAGTTATGGTTAATTACAAATGCAGGTATATCCTAATAGACAAAACCTTCCATGTTAATCTTTTAACTATTCAGAGGTAAAAAACATTAAGAAATGTAACAGGATTTTACTTATATTCATGTCACTTTCCTGAAAAGTATGCTTTCATCCAGAAATTATAAAGAAATAAACATCACAATCTCTATATTTTATAATTCAAATATTGGTGAAAATATTTCCTTTTAGAAATGAAAGTTAAAAAATCTGTGATCCTTTGAAGTGAATATTCAAGCTGCATAGCTTAAATGAAGTAAAATATTAAGGGCTAAATAATTCATGAGTCCCCTCTTTCAAGTTCTTCTAATGCAAAGGAAAAAAAAGACTTTGTTTAAATTTTGGCATCATATTTTTGTACTTTGGTTATAAAGACTAACATGTAGTAAGTAATAATTATCTGGGGAGAATAAAAGGAGATTATTTAATTGAAATATACTTAATTTAAAGTAAGTCAATTTTTTTGTCATCTGTTCAGTGATTCTGGAATATATTTAAATTATTCTAGGATTTTTGATAGGCAAAGATTACAATACAATCTGACAAGTTTTTTTAATGTAGCATGTCTATAATAAAGCTTGCATGAGTATATGATGAGATGACCACTCCTTTATAAAGGGTCACAAAAGGTTGTACAGTCCAATTTCTAGACCAGATTATATCTAGCTAGCCTGGACTGCAGACAATCTTTATTCTAGAATTCATAACCTCTATTAGTGGCCGGATCAATTTTTCTAAGAAGCTTTACAAGTTCACCCTTGAATCTAGCTTGGGCCTGTTTCATCTCAGAGTTATTCTACCACCTACCTAACCTCTTCCATTATTTTTTGATTATGGTGGTATCCTTGAAATTGTTTCCTTAAGACCACAAGTGACTTCCTATTTGCCAAAACTAATGACTTCTTTCTGATTCTTGTCCTCCTATGTCTTTGCACCCCGTGAGGTTGTTGACAACCTCTTCCTTCCATTCCTTCCTTCTGTGGCCTCAGTGACACTAATTTTTCCTACTGGGACTGCTCTTTTTCGTCTCCTCCAGGGATGTCTCACCCATTGCCACTGTTTCATCTCTCTATATATGCTGTTTGACTCCGGCATTTCTATCTCTATGCCTGACATTTCTCTTGAATTTCATATCATTAGTTCCAATGCTCAGTGGATGGATATGAGCTCTTGAATGCCCCTCAAGTACCTCAAACCTGACATGCTTTTATGCCTAATTTGCCATTTCTATATTCTTCAGTTTTTCATCAGTCATTCATTATTGCCCTCCTCCGATATTTAGCCTGGAGGCCAGAAACCTCTTTTTACGTTTTTAATCTCCTCTCCGAACAGTACTACTGACAGTCAATCAGTCCTTATGTCCACCAGAATGTTTTTCTAATGTTTCTCAAATGTGCCTTTTCCTTTCCATTCATTTTTTTAATTATACATTATCTCTTGCTTGTTATAACTACTGAATAATTTATATTTCTGATTTTTATATTTCTTCTACCCTAATTTCTACTGTACAATTACTCCAAAATTGTAATCTTTGTAGATTACAGAAAGTGATTTTGATTTTTTCCCCCATTTTGAGCAGTCCTACCTTAATGATTTCTTTACATCTTATATCTCTTTACAAAGAAGCATTAAGATGGGTGCCTCTGAAATTGGAACATTAAATGGTGAAGGAAGGAAAAAGACTGTTTAAAAATGGATTCAAATTTGTGCTGGAGCTGCTTTCTTTCCTGTCACTTTCTAGAGCAAAAACTTTGGCCAGCCCTTGTTTTCAAGAAAGACTACATGCTCATTCTTCTTGGCATGTGAGGCCCTACCCAGTCTGTTTTTACATATCTCATAGGGTAATTCTCTCAGTACCCTTCTACAAATTCCAGGTCTCGCCTCCCACTTTTATACACATGTAGGACCATGGGCAGGCCACCCCAAGAAGTGCCATTGTGACATGCAGATCACTCTGAGCTGAAAACCATCAAGGCCCAAAAGACTCCAGAAGACACTTTGACCTCCCCACCGCCAAATGCACAAAAATTATTTAGATGGACAAACTGCTCTAGGAGGAGAGCTATCACCTTAGATATTTATATTGTTATGTAAACTAGAGGTGATAGACAGGAAGCAATGTGACAGAGATTGTTAAAATTTCTCTCTGTGTTCCACTGTGTTTCTGTGGTCCATCAAGTATTCTGTTTACCAAACATTTGTTCTTTTCCTATCCTGTGAATTACTTCCCTTTTCCTTTGAAGTCTCAGACTCCTACCTTCTTCTTGGTTCGGGATGATATATATACCTCATTGTCCCTGACTATCTTTGGAACTCATGTCTACCGCTTCCCACTATGTATGTAATTAAACTTTGTTTTTTTCTTCTCTTAATCTGTCTCACATTAATTTGATTCATAGACCAGCTAGAAGAGCTAGGAAGAAATTTCTTCCTCCCAAGCACACACATTCGTGTTTTAAACGTGTCATTCACAATATTTTGTTTGGAGTGGTACATACATTTAGCTAGCTTATAGAGGAGTCACAGCTTATTGGGATATAAACAGAATAGCTTTATAGCTTTATTTTTTTTCTCCAGCCATGCTCTCATTTTTTCTCTATTAAACCATCGATGCTCTAGGGGTTGTCACCCTTTTTAAGGACATTGGCCAGCTTCTGAGACATGAGGAATTTTAGTTCTCACTCTTATTTCTATTTAAGACTCAATCCTGATTTACATTTCTTTTATCCTCCCAGTATGAAATAGATCCTTAGCTCTAGTGACTTTCAGGGGAAGGAGAGGATTTATTTGTGGTCTGCTTTTCATACACCTTTCCCTCTCTGCTTCTTCTCCACGCTGGCCCCTCCAGGGTGGGGGGGAAGAGCAAGAGTGAAAAGGCAGATCGCTTCTTGTTTAGGAGAAGGTCTTGGCTTCTCCTTGTTCGGCTCATCATCACTGGGACGTTGGTCGCAGACGCCAGTGCCAGCCTGCCGATCATTGAGGGTCCACAAGAGCTCTTTATGATTCTGCAGTTCCTTGGAAGCTTCAGCCAGATTTTTCTGTCTGATTTCCAGTTCTTGGTATCATCATCACACATTCTTTGGATATGTGCACCTCTTTCTTTTACTACTCTAGTGATCTCAGTACGATCTGCAGGGGATCTGATATTTAGAACCAAATCCTCTGTTCCCTAGGGGCTTGCCTTACAAGGTTCTGTGAAAACTTTGATTCCAGCTCACCATTACCTTAAAAGCTGAAAAATGAGCAACACCCCATGTCCAGGATGTGCTGGTCCCCAAACTCACTAGAGAAACTGTGGGCTCATCTCTTGCCAAGTCTCAGGCTTGTGGGGCATCTGTGGGAAGGAGGATTTCAAGGGAGAGTGGTCTGGCCTATTCATTGCTTGGCAGTCTTCCCTTGTACCACCTCCCTCCATTTGTTTCTTCCCATTTGGGTAGTCGAGGGAGATAGGCATGTAGGCCAGATGTTCCCCAGTGACTAATAAGGAAACAAAAGGCCAATATTCATGTATGTGGCCAGGGGAAGATTGACAAGGATGCTGGCATCCCCAGTGTTTACGAGTTAGAGCTCCTTTTTTTTATCTCTTTGATAGTCTCTTTTTATGAGCACTTCTCCCCTTAAAGGGGACCATTCTTTCCTAATCTTGCACTATCTATTATGGTGGCAACTGGCTACGTGTGGCTATTGAATACTTGAAATCTGACAGGTCTTTATTGGTATGCACTGTAAGTTTAAAAAATGCATCAAATTTCAAAGGTAGGATGAAAAAAAGAATGTAGATTTGTTAAGCAGAAAGACAAATATGAGTGGGATGAAAAGAGGGTGGGGCCCACCAGGAACTCCGGGAGTTAATAAGATAAGCCAGAGAGCCAGAAAGGACCACACAGTTAAAGTCCTTTGCAATGTGAGTTCATTCCACATGCTGTCAATCTGGGCCAACCTTTAGACTTGCTCTAGCTGACGCAGGTGAGATGGGGCAGAGATGCGACAGGCATCATGTTTAATTTTCCTAAAAATGCCTAGATATGAATAGCATAGTAAAAACATGAGACTCATCTTAAGGCTAAGATTCCATTTTAAAACCAGACAGTTGGGAAGTTGGATTCCTGACATACTCTTTGTAATCAGCCAACAACCTATCTTAAGGCAAGGCAAGCAGTCTTAACTGGCATGCTCCCAGGGCTTGGGGATAACCACTATCTTGGAGAAGAATAGGAAGTTTATCCTACAGAACTGTCGAGGAAACTGACTCTGGATAATGACACATTGTCTCTCACTGGAGATAGACATTATGAGACTGCATGACAAGCCTACACCCCCCTAAACCCTCCTAAATTATACAATAAATGATATTTTTATCATGTTTTAATGAGCCTCAAGAGGTGGCACCATCTTAAGATATTTAGGTTGACCAAGGACATAAAAAACAATCAAGACATTTATTTGGTAAGTAATAGTAATTTTAAGTTGGCATATAGTAATCATGGAGATGTTAAACTCCGATGTTGAAAACGCTCCTGGGTTTTCATAAGCCTCTTGTCTTCCTCATGTCGTATGGCCCTGTTTACAGATACGAAGAGGCCAAGCAATTTCACTTAATTTTCCTTGTATTTCAGTCTCTTTGATTCTAAACCACAATATTTTGCCCTGGGTATTCAAATGAAAACAAATGTTTAATTTGCCCTTAATCTGTGGCATTTTGGGGTTATGGACAATTTTGGAGTATTTTCAGAATTGGCTAAAATAATCTAATTTTTGAAGACTGTTCTTATCTATATATGTGTGGGTGTGTATAAATACTATATGACTATATAGACATTGTGAAAAAATCTATGTACTTTTAATTTACATTTTGAAGTGATTTTAGCTTTCCCAGAAATAGTCATTTTAAGTAGAAATGACATAATGGTGAGCAATGTGCTGTGGTTGGTAGTTTGCAGCTCAAAATAGCAGCCTAGATGGAGTGAAAGAGTGCCTCAGTCATGTGCTTTATTCCTTAAAAGACTCTCTCATTGTAGTTTAAATTCTTCAGGACAAAAACAAGAAACAAAACCTAAACTTTTTCTTACTCAGCATGCTTCCTATCTGAAATCTAGTTGAAAATTTAAAATATAAGAGCTTTCTACTAATGTCAAACAGATAAAAGATTAGATCTATATTATATTGATCAATATTATAAAATTTCAAACTTTTCCATTTTGGATTTGCAAGATCACCTTTACATTCCTTATTTGGATTGTCATATATTTTTCTTAGTTATTTCTATTTTTGTTACATCATGGTTAAATGTCCTTCTCAGAAACCCTCATGTATATTTTTTTCTGAGACACACAATTACAACTCTCATCTTTTCCAACTTTCTCTGCATATAAGTGTTTTAAGTATGATAATGTAAAACTAAGATAATGACAGTATTGAAACAAAAATGGTTATGATGAGGAATGTAAGTGCAATCAGAATACCAATTATGGCATACTCTCATATACCCTCAATTAGATAGGGAAGGAGAATATTTTTAGACATTTCTTTCACCCAGAAGATATGACATCTAGGCAGAAGGAAAACGACAACTTAACTTTAAGTGTTTAAATATTTCATAATGACTATCATAAGGGAATAGAGCTAACCTTGATAGAGTTTGCTGTTCTTACAGAAATTCTCTGTGGCTTTCTAAAGCGATAAATTTATATAATTCTATAGTTAATGATGATTTATATTTATAAATGTTTTGGGGGTTTTCATTTTTATTTGAAAAAAGGAAGTGTGTATTCCATTTAGTAATATAACCTATCCGCCATTCACATAAATAGATTTAAACAATGTTTTTTAGTGCAGTCAGTCGTGCTCAACCTGAGGTCAGATTTAATTGCAGGAGAGAATATTTTAGGATTAGTTGACAGAAATAATTGCAATATTCTGGTAATACTAACAAGCATGCTGAAAACCACTTGTGCCATTTCATCAAAATTTCCTAGTAATATGTGTATTTCTAGCCTTAGCATTTGTTGATTTTCAGTATATATTTTCCCATCTACTTCAATGTTCATTAAGATTGCAATTCAAAAATATCTCCTTGAACTTCACCTAATACTATAGGACAGGTGGTGTAAACTGATGACCCAATATATATGGATCAAATCAGTTCTTGACCTTTGTTACCAGGACTGACTAGTATAAATGGAGTGAAACTGTTGAATAGATTTTAAAAAGAACAAATTTCTATGTTACTGCTGGTAGGATTATTCCTGTGGTCTCTGATTTGTGAGTAAAGTTCAAAAGCTAAAAACAAAAGATGCTGAGGAGCCACATTACAAGAATTCATAGTAGCTTCCCGTAGGGTTTCACATTTCCTATCCCCTATATCAACATTATCCATTAAAAATATAATGAGAGCCACATATGTAATTTAAATTTTTCTCATAGTCACATTAATAAAGGTATAAAGAAACAGGTGGAACTAATTTTAACAACATAGTATCAAAAACAATATACTCAAAACATTTTCAACATATAATAAATATTTTGAGACACAGAAAACTTGTTGCGGGTTGAGTTTGTTCTCCTCGGTCCTTGTCCCCACTGCAACAAAGAATTGAAGGACAGAGACACAGTAGTGAAGCAGAACAAAAGTGTTATTTTCATATACTCTAAGGGAGGAACAGCCAATCAAGGTATACAAAGACAGGTTTTATTGAATAAAGCAGAGAGAAAGGGGAAGCTCATTGACAGGAAATTGCAAGCTCAAATCAGAGCTCTCAGTAGCCTCTCCCTACTTATCTGAAGTCGGACAGAAAAAGTGAAGACTTGTGCTTAAAGTCTGGAAAATGGAATGAAATAGCAAAGTGACAAAGACACCACCAGAAGAGCGGAGAGACAAAATGTCGTAAGTTGAGCAGTAAGAATTCTTTTAAAACTATACACTCCAAGAAAGGGGAGTGCGGGCCACCTCGGAGACGAAGCACACTTAAAAGTGGAGGTTTCATGCACCATATAACCCTACCAGGGCAGGCATGATAGGGAGGTACAGTGAAGTCAGACACCAGTAGTGTACAGAGCTGGTCAGTTCATTTAATGACAGTGCTATAACATTGGAATAGCCTTGAACTTGAGCCTTGACCCCTGTGGATATGCTAACACACATTGCTGCCTCTCCTATACACCTGTATGTGCAAGCCAAAGAGGAGTTATTGAAGCCAGGATATGGCCTGAAGAACAACATCCTGCTGCCAGCCCCTACTGAGTTAAAACCTAGAGACTCTGTTGAGTGGATGTGGCCATGGACATTTTGACACATGGATCAGTGATGGCTGGCCCTTCTGGAACCTTGGGGGAAAGGCCTGGAAGCTGGCCTCCTGTGTGTTCCTGGAGTAACAGCAGAGTGTGTACCCAAAATGTCTGATAGGTAAGAGCATCTTACGGGCAAGTTTTGTTTTATCTTTATGGCCAGTGCATGTACCTCCTGTAGCCCTATATATTGACCCATCACCTATAACTCCCATAGGGAGTGGGGTGAAAGTCTGGTATACTAGACCAGGATGGGACCCCATTCCCCACTGTCCTACTGCAGGACCACTCTCTTGCATGAATCCTACCTGATGGATAACATTTGCCTATGCTGGTGTCATTAAAACATGTCTCACATCACCCTTAAGTTAATTTTCTTCTACAATTCCTGTGGCCTGGACCAGCCCTCTGGCTGCAGCTGCTGCACTATGATTGCTCTGAACTTGCTAACCATTCAGCTACTGACTGCCTGTGGAATGGGAGAGCTGTGGACTTAATCTGTATAGAGCTTTGAACCTAGTTGAATTATCTGGCTTGAGATTAAAGATTTTATTGTTGTTGCGATTGTATGTTATTAGTCTGGTTACAGTGCTCCAGTTTTCTTGCACAGGGACCATTGCAGAAGATGGGGAGCAAGTAGATTGTGAGGCAAAATTTCTGCAGGGGTGGGCTGTGGGTAAAATTGTGATATTTCCATAATCTCTCACCTGGCTTTAGTGCATCTCCATATCAATAAGTGTTTCTAAGGAGTGGAGAGAAGTAGTCCATCACCATATCAATGGGTAATTACAAGGGCAAGTGAGTGTATATCTGGACTGGAGAGGTTGGGTGGGGTCCCTTTCTTGGCAGCCAAGTCGTGAGAGACACAGGAGAGCAGAAGTGGAGGACTGCTTGTAAGAAACAGTTTCTCCCACTTTATCTTTCCCTTTGACTGATTTCGGTTTCAAAGTTATTTTGCCCTGGGATTTCTCCCCCTGGAGTTATATTTACATTTGAGCCTTATTTTTTTAAAGTGACTCATTAGACATTTACATACCCAAGATTTTGCTTTCTGCTTTGATATTTATGGAGATTATATTTTAATATGCTATATTATCTTGGTGACTTCAAAAGCTGATGTTTATATTTTTAATTTTTATATATTCAGGGATAATCTCCTCAAAGCTTGATAGAACATACCCTCTTTTTTCTGGAATGCTGTGAAATCAACCAGATTAATTTAGGTATTTGAAACTGTTTATAAAGAAATAACAGCTTCTGTATTTGAAAAGACATCAATTCCAGCTTGTAAATATTACCAATCTTTTTCTTCTTTTCTGCTACTTCCCACTGCTATTTTCTAGATAATTCCAATAATCTGCCAAGAAATACCCTTGCCTCTAGTATTTCATTATTTACTGTAGCTGATTCACAATTGTCTTCCTAGGGGATAGTGGGGAGAGGGGATGTTACCTTTTGGAGATTAAAATATTTAGACTTTAGCATGGCACTCATAAACCTTAATGATATGAATTCAGTTTACCTTATTAGCTCCATGGCTAAATATCCAGTTCTCCTAACTTGATATGCCTAGTTAGAAGCCCATGCTTTTACTTATACTGTTCCTTTTACCTAGCATGCTCTTGCTTTTGTTTTCTTTCTACTTAAGATTTAGAAGACCCAACTGAAATATTTATTCTGTGAAAGGGTCTTCTAATCCTACCAGATAAAGTATTTTCCTCACTCCTGTATGTTATTTTGAAAAACACATGGATTTTTAAGTAATCACATGTTATTGTGATTACTAGTTTATATATACTATGTGACCCCCAACTGAGTGTCCCCTGTAGTGAAATGACTTCTTGTGTTTTTGGTGAAATACAAATAAAAGACAAGAATTTTTCAGATTTCATGATGCTCACTATGCTTTGTGATTATACAATACCATGATCTGGTATGTCTGGTTTGAAGAAGCTGATTTCAAAAAATTTTATTTGTTCATGTGTTACAATATAGGCTCTATTCCCCCCAATTTCACACTTCCCCCTCATTGCAACTGATCCTTTTATTTGTAAAGGAGACTTAAGTTGAATTTACTATTGTTTGTATGGCCATAGCGTTATCACTTTCCTTGACATGCCCTAAACTGTCATGCATATTGAGATATGATGATATGGAGACGCTGAAATACCTATTTTGCATATGGTTCAGGGGACGTTATCTCTAGTTATACAGCAGGGGGACTAAACCCTATGGAAAATTACAATGAAGACTATAGCTGAGATATTATAAAGCAACATCAACAAAGGAAAGGTCTAAAAAAAGAAAGCAAGCTATTATGCAAACACAGAGTATTTTTTGGTAGGTTAGATTTAAAGGATTTTCCTTCCATCTTAAATTTAAAAGATTTTCCTCCCATATGAATTTTCTTCCATCCGGTTTTCCTTCCATCTGCAATTCTGATTAAATACTAGGACTATGCATCATTTACATCCTGTTAAAGAGTTAATATTGATTTATCACTTCTAAATACCTTGAGGAGAAGAACTATGGACTATTTATCTTTGAATATTCCAAAAGATACAGTTCTAAAAGATAGCAGACAGGTATTTCATGAAAAAAAATGTTTATTGAATGAACAAAATCCTAAAAAAAATCCCAATTTTAATCTTATTTGTTTATTACAAACAAACAGACTTATTATGTGATATTATTGTATGCTCACAATCTTCAAATTATATCAGAAATCACTAAAGGATTTCTGTAGTCTTTCAAATATGAATTAGGACTTTTGCTTCCCATAGTAGTGAAGTGAGTAATGTGGATCAATTCTTCCAGTAAAAGTGAAACTTATGAAAAAATTTGTAAAATATCTTAAGTCATTGAAATTGTGAGAAGGTAGTGAAAAGCTTAATAAAATGAAATTAGCAACTTGGAATGCATGACAAACATAAAAGAGGAGGGAAAGAAGATGATATTAGAAACACAAGTGGGAAATAAAAATAGACATAGATCAGATTTAAAATATTATAATGTACTGTATCAACTTATACCAATACATTTGAAAACCTAGGAAAAGGGAAAACTTGTATGAATAAATTAACAAAAAGTTGTAGAAAAATATAAGAAAATCATGTACAAGGATAACTGCATAGGCAATATGTGTAATTAAACACACTTTATGCAATAATCAAGGAAACACAACTGAAACAAAATAAGATACAGTTCAGCTTGATCTTCACTGCTTTTGGCAGCCTTTCTTCTGTTCTGTGGTTTGAAGTTTTAGATAGCGCCTTATTTCACCAAAGTTAAATATGCATTTCTGTTTCTAAATTTCCTTTTGGTTGGAGAAAATTTCTAAAAGTGCAAGACAAATTGCATTACTTTCTCCACCATTTTAAGTTGGGAAGCTAGTGCTATTCTTGGTCTTTTAAAGTTTATAATTAAATATTAAGAATATAAAAATATGTGTTTATAAAAAATAAATTAGTAAAGCATAAAATTAAAATTTAATATTCAATTATTAAAAGAAAACAAAAAAGCTTATTTGTAGGTGAATAATTATGTTTACGTAGGGAAATGACTACATATTTGGTAGTCTTAATTTAAAAGTAGGCTAGACTACACATATAAAAGTTGTGGTTTCATTTGTCCAGTTGCTAAAAAAATTATTTGTCTAGGATTTTAAGTAACTCTTTTAGATCATATTGTTATAATCTAGAAAAAGGAATGCATTTATAATAAAAAATTAGCTTAGTGTTTCAAGGTATAAAACTGTCTTAGGGACAGATTGAAATTTACATTTAGGGCTTATTAATTGTCAGTCTTAATTGCATTTTAACTTATAGCTTTAGCACACATCTAACAATGATCTACATTCTCAGAGATTCATGAAAAACCCATTACAGGTGTGTCAGAATATCCATAGAAAGTTAACTTTCCTTTTAGTAGTAGCATAGGAGAGAGCAAAACCAACTAATAGGATTAAGGTATTAGTTAGTTATTGCTTTTGCCTCCAAATAAAAATCAAGCCCTGAAAATTAAAACAATCAGTCTTCCTCAAAATGCAATAGTTAATGAGCTGTGATAAAAAATTTCTAGGAGTCATTATTAGATTTTTTTTTCCTGATGGAAAACACATATAACATGAAATCTACTTTCTGCAATTTTTTAAATGCATAGTATGGTATTGCAGACAATATGCGCATTGTTGCACAGCAGCTGTCTAGAATGTTTTCATCTTGCATGTCCGAAACTCTACACCACCTGAACAACACCTCCTCATTCCCACCTCCCTTCAGCCTGTGAGAACTACCACTCTACTTTCTCTTAAGAGTTTGGTACTTTAGATACCTCACCTAAGTGGAGTTATGCAGTATTTCTTTTTTTGTCTATTTTTAGTTTTTTTATATAATTTATTTTGGTATCATTAATCTACAATTACATGTGCAATATTATGGTTATTAAACTATCCCCTTCATCACGACCCCCCACCAACCCCATTACAGTCACTGTCCATCAACGTAGTGAGATGCTATAGAATCACTACTTGTCTTCTCTGAGTTGTACTGCCCTCCCGTGCCCCCCCCAACATTACATCTGCTAATTGTAATACCCTTTTTTCCTCCTTGTCCTTCCCTTCCCACCCATCCTCCTCAGTTCCTTTCACTTTGGTAACTATTAGTCCATTCTTGAGTTCTGTAAGTTTGCTGCTGTTTTGTTCCTTCAGTTTTTTTCTTTGTTCTTATACTCCACATATGAGTGAGATCATTTGATATTTGTCTTTTTCCTCTTGGCTTATTTCACTGAGCATAATACCCTGTAGCTCCATCCATGTTGTTGCAAATGGTAGGATTTGTTTTCTTCTTATGGCTGAATAATATTCCATTGTGTATATATACCACATCTTCTTTATACATTTATCTACTGATGGACACTTAGGTTGCTTCCATTTCTTGGCTATTGTAAATAGTGCTGCGATAAACATACGGGTGCATATGTCTTTTTCAAACTGGGCTGCTGCATTCTTAGGGTAAATTCCTAGGAGTGGGAATCCTGGGTCTAATGGTATTTCTATTTTGAGTTTTTTGAGGAACCTCCATATTGTTTTCCACAATGGTTGAACTAATTTGCAGTCCCACCAGCAGTGTAGGAGGGTTCCCTTTTCTCCACATCCTCGCCAACATTTGTTGTTGTTTGTGTTTTGGATGTTGGCCATCCTCACTGGAGTGAGGTGGTATCCCATTGTGTTTTTAATCTGCATTTCTCTGATGATTAGTGATGTGGAGCATCTTTTCATGTGCCTGTTGGCCATCTGAATTTCTTCTTTAGAGAAGTGTCTATTCATGTCCTCTGCCCATTTCTTAATTGGATTATTTGCTTTTTGTTTGTTGAGGTGCTTGAGTTCTTTATATATTTTGGATGTCAACCCCTTATCGGATACATCATTTATGAATATATTCTCCTATACTGTAGGATCTCTTTTTGTTCTACTGATGGTGTCCTTTGCTGTATAGAAGCTTTTCAGCTTGATATAGTCCCACTTGTTCATTTTTGCTTTTGTTTCCCTTGCCCAGGGAGATATGTTCATGAAGAAGTCGCTCATGTTTATGTCCAAGAGATTTATGCCTATGTTTTTTTCTAAGAGTTTTGTGGTTTCATGACTTATATTCAGGTCTTTGATCCACCTTGAGTTTTCCTTTGTGTATGGGGCTAGGCAGTAGTCCAGTTTCATTCTCTTACATGTAGCTGTCCAGTTTTGCCAACACCAGCTGCTGAAGAGGCTGTCATCTCCCCATTGTATATCTAAGGCTCCGTTATCATATATTAATTGACTGTATATGTTTGGGTTAATGTTTTTATTTTCTATTCTGTTCCACTGGTCTGTGGGTCTGTTTTTGTATCAATACCAAATTGTCTTGATTACTGTGGCTTTGTAGTAGAGCTTGAAGTCAGGGAGCGTAATTCCCCCTGTTTTATTCCTCCTTCTCAGGATTTCTTTGGCTATTCGGGGTCTTTTGTGGTTCCATATGAATTTTAGAACTATTTGGTCCAGTTCATTGAAGAATGCTATTGGTATTTTGATAGGGATCATTGAATCTGTAGATTGCTTTAGGTAATATAGCCATATTTTCAATATTTATTCTTCCTAGCCAAGAGCATGGGATGAAATTCCATTTGTTCGTGTCCTCTTTAATTTCTCTTAGGAGTGTCTTGTAGTTTTCAGGGTTTAGGTCTTTCACTTTCTTGGTTAGGTTTATTGCTAGGTATTTTATTCTTTTTGATGCAAATGTGAATGGAATTGCTTTTCTGATTTCTCTTTCTGTTAGTTCATCATTAGTGTATAGGAAAGCAACAGATTTCTGTGTGTTAATTTTGTATCCTGCAACTTTTTTGAATTCAGATATTAGTTCTAGTAGTTCTGGAGTGGAGTCTTTAGCATTTTTTTATGTACAATATCATGTCATCTGCAAATAGTGACAATTTGACTTCTTCTTTACCAGTCTGGTTGCCTTGTATTTCTTTCTTTTGTCTGATTGCCGTGGCTACGACCTCCAGTATTATGTTGAATAACAGTGGAGAGAGTGGGCATCCCTGCCTTGTTCCCGATCTTAGATGAAAAGCTTTCAGCTTCTCACTGTGAAGTATGATGTTAGCTGTGGGTTTGTCATGTATGGCCTTTATGATGTTGAGGTACTTGCCCTCTTTACCCATTTTGTTGAGAGTTTTAATCAGGAATGGATGCTGAATTTTGTCAAATGCTTTTTCAGCATCTATGGAGATGATCATGTGGTTTTTGTTCTTCTTTTTGTCAGTGTGATGGATGATGATGGATTTTCGAATGTTGTACCATCCTTGCATCCCTGGGATGAATCCCACTTGATCATGGTGTATGATCCTCTTGATGTAGTTTTGAATTCAGTTTGCTAATATTTTGTTGAGTATTTTTGTATCTGCGTTCATCAGGGATATTGGTCTGTAATTTTCTTTTTTGGTGAGGTCTTTGCCTGGTTTGTTATTAGAGTCATGCTGGCTTCATAGAACGAGTTTGGAAGTTCTCCCTCCTCTTCTATTTTTTGGAAAACTTTAAGGAGAATGGGTGTTATTTCTTCCCTGTATGTCTGGTAGAATTCAGAGGTGAATCCATCTCGTCTGGGGGGTTTGTTCTTGGGTAGTTTTTTGATTACTGATTCAATTTCCTTGCTGGTGATTGGTCTGTTTAGTTTTTCTGTTTCTTGCTTGGTCAGTCTTGGAAGGTTGTATTTTCCTAAGAAGTCCATTTCTTCTAGGTTTTCCAGCTTGTTAGCATGCAGATTCTCATAATATTCTCTTATAATTCTTTGTATTTCTGTGGGATCCATCGTGATTTTTCCTTTCTCATTTCTGATTCTGTTTATGTGTGTAGATTCTCTTTTTCTCTTAATAAGTCTGGCTAGGGGTTTATCTATTTTGTTTATTTTTTCAAAGAACCAGCTCTTGATTTCATTGATGTTTTCTATTGTTTTATTCTTCTCAATTTTATTTATTTCTTCTCTGATCTTTATTATGTCTCTCCTTCTAGTGACTTTGGTCTCATTTGTTCTTCTTTTTCCAATTTCAGTAATTGTGTCTTTAGACTATTCATTTGGGATTGTTCTTCCTTCTTTAAATAGGCCTGGAGTGCAATATACTTTCATCTTAGAACTGCCTTTGCTGCATCCCACAGAAGTTGTGGCTTCGTGTTGTTGTTTTCATTAGTCTCCATATATTCTTTGATTTCTGTTTTTATTTGGTCGTTAACCCATTAATTAATTAGGAGAATGTTGTCAAGTCTCCATGTATTTGTCAGCCTTTTTGTTTTCTTTCTAAAAGTTATTTCTAGTTTTGTACCTTTGTGATCTGAGAAGTTGGTTGTTAGGATTTCAATATTTTTGACTTTACTGAGGTTCTTTTTGTGGCCTGTTATGTGGTCTATTCTGGAAAATGTTCCATGTGCACTTGAGAAGAATGTGTATCCTGTTGCTTTTGGGTGCAGAGTTCTGTAGATGTCTGTTAGGTCCATCTGTTCTAGTGTGTTGTTCAGTACCTTTGTGTCTTTACTTATTTTCTGTCTGGTTGATTTGTCCTTTGGAGTGCGTGGTGTGTTGAAGTCTCCTAAAATGACTGCATTGCTTTTTATTTCCTCCTTTAATTCTGTTAGTATTTGTTTCACAAATGCCGGCACCCCTGTGTTGGGTGCATATATATTTAAAATGGTTGTATCCTCTTGTTGGACTGATCCCTTTATCATTATGTAATGTCTTTCTTTATCTCTTGCTACTTTCTTCGTTTTGAAGTCTATTTTGTCTGATAGAAGTACTGCAACACCTGCTTTTTTCTCCTTGTTGTTAGCATGAAATATCTTTTTCCATCCCTTAACCTTTAGTGTGTGTATATATTTAGGTTTGAGGTGAGTCTCCTGTAAGCAGCATATAGATGGGTCTTCCTTTTTTATCCATTCAGTAACTCTGTGTCTTTTGATTGGTGCATTCAGTCTATTTAAATTTAGGGTGATTATTGATAGATATGTACTTATTGCCATTGCTGGCTTTAGATTCGTGGTTACCAAAGGTTCAAGGGTAACTTCTCTACTATCTAACAGTCTAACTTAACTTTCTTGTTAAGTTATTGTAAACACAGTCTGATGATTCTTTATTTCTCTCCCTTCTTATTCTTCCTCCTCCATTCTTTATATACTAGGTGTTTTATTCTTTGCCTTTAGGTAGTATTTGGATGATATGTTTTCTTTGCTATAATTTTATTTTATCTGGTGACGTCTTTTTAGCCTTAGCAGTGCTTCCCTCTAGAGCAGTCCCTTTAAGATATGCTGAAGAAGTGGTGTATGGGAGGCAAATTCCCTCAGTTTTCACTCTCTGGAAATTGTTTAATCCCTCCCTAAAATTTAAATGATAATCGTGCTGGATACAATACTCTTGGTTCAAGGCCCTTCTGTTTCATTAAGTTAAATATATCATACCATTCTCTTCTGGCCTGTAAGGTTTCTGTTGAGAAGTCTGATGATAATGTGATGAATTTTCCTTTGTAGGTGATATTTCTTCTCTCTCTAGCTGCCTTTAATACTCTGTCCTTATCTTTGATCTTTGCCATTTTAATTATTATGTGTTTTGGTGTTGTCTTCCTTGGGTCCCTTGTGTTGGGAGATCTGTGGGCTTACATGGTCTGAGAGACTGTTTCCTTCCCCAGCTTAGGGAAATTTTCAGCAATTGTTTCTTCAAAGACACTTTCTATCCCTTTTTCTCTCTCTTCTTCCTCTGGTACTCCTATAATGTGAATATTGTTCCATTTGGATTGGTCACACAGTTCTCTTAATATTCTTTCATTCCTAGAGATCCTTTTATCTCTCTCTGCATCAGCTTCTCTGTATTCCTGTTCTCTGATATCTATTCCATTAATGGCCTCTTGCATCTCATCCAGTCTGCTGCTAAGCCTGTCGATCGCTTGTCTCATCTCTGCATTGTCTTTCCTCACTTTCCTCACTTCTTCCCTGAGCTCTTGTATATTTCCCTGTAGATCCATCAGTATGGTTATGACTTTTATTCTGAATTCTTTTTCAGGAAGATTGTGCATGTCCATCCCTTCAGACTCCCTCT
>JAVSCE010007612.1:0-22328 GCA_032199065.1 Smutsia gigantea
AATATATACTTATTGAGGGACCTTGATCCAGTTCAATAAATTTTCTAACTATACTAAATTTTAGAAAAGACTGAAAAATTCCTTTGCCCATAAGATGGTCTGGAAAACACTATATGCTTTTAAATAGTAAGTGAGTGGTACTTGAAATCACTTCTAATGTAAGTTTATAGGAGAAGGGGAAATATAATTAAGTTAAAAGGTTGTCAGTGGTTAGCAGAGTATGTCTTTGAGAACTCTTGAGCCTAACATTACCCGAGCCCGTCTGGTTACTTCTGCAGGCGTTGCATTGTGTGGTGGAGTGGTGCGCTCAGGCAGATGAACTGTTAGAAATTACAAAAAGCTCCCGAGAAGCCAGGATGGCTTCTGATTTGCTGTTGGGGGTTTTAAACCCTTGTATCTGAGCCTCAGGCCATTATCATTTTAGGTCAGTGTTTTGACAGAAATATAAGATGCTGTGAAAGTAAGAATTTTTTTTGGTAAATTTCCCTGTATTTTATTCATAGAAGATATTTTGTCTTAGGCTGATATAACTTACCTCATTTCCTGGACGAGAAATTCAAGAGTCAGAGAGTAACCTTCTCCAAGTTATACTTCTAATGGGTCTTCAATCTTGTTTGTTTGTGGTCAGACCTGACCTTTTCCCGCTAATCTTTACTGCCCTGTTAGTTCAAAGGGTCAATGCTGACACTAATGTCAAAGTCAAACATCTGACATTCATGTACTCATTCTACAAGTATTTACTGAGTATGTGCTCTAAGTCTACTCACACTTATCATTCTCAAGTTTCTCCAGGGCAAGAGAGGAGCAAAAGCTGTAAGAGAAGCTGGACAATACAGGGTGTGGTCCGTAAATGTGTGCAGGCGGCCTGAGGGAGGCAGAGAGGAAACAGGGTAGGGGTCAACTACAAGCCGGCTCACTAAAGCATATTGTCAAGAGCCTTGAGTGCCCTTGAACCCTAAGGAAACTGAACTTGGTCCTAAGTCAGCCAAAGAGTAGAGATCGAAAGGGTAGACATCAGAGAGAAGACACAAAACAATCCCACAAAAGAGGGAAGGGAATACAACAAAGACAGTGGAGGGCTTGGCCTTGGAAAAGAGTGAATCCCACATGGGTCCACATAGTAGAATAATTAGGTCTTAGGGGAAAACGGAAAAAGGTGAAGGACAGGTGACCGTGTGAAAGCAAAGGAATGCTCAGTGGGAGGAAGGAGGAGGAGAGGTGAGCGAGAGGAGCAGAGGCAGATGGTAAAACAGAGTTTGGGACCTTGTAGGTGGACACTGTTTTGCATAAAGAGAAGATTGAAGGCTTGGTCCTTTGTGTTGATTCTGAAACACCACAGGTATTCACTGGATACAAAGAAGTCAGTGAATCACTTCTACAAGGAGAGGCTTCCCAGGGTATAAGTGCTTCTTCTGCAAGGCTGGCATGAGGCAGGTTGAATAACACCAGGCTTCAGAACACCAGATACAAAGTGCTAGGGGGTGCTGCAAAACAGGCGCTGTCATCTAAGTCGCCAGTGAAGACCAACCCTCTCACTTAGGAGTGAAATCCTGTGCGAGTCCTAACTCAGCTCTGTCCAGGCCAGACCTGCCTCGCCCACTTCCAAGGCCAGGGGGCCTCCCATCAGGGATCCCTGGGCTGAGGTCTCTGAACACAAGCTGATGAGCACATGGAGTGACCGTGGCTACACTGTTTTCCCCTCCACAGTGCCTGGACAGGTTTCTGAGAAAGACTGCACCTTCTCAGATTTGAACCGTTTCATTAACTGACAGAGTTTTAACAAGTTTCTTTAGTTTTGTTTCGGAGGGAGAAAAAAAAGGACAGGAAGAGAGACAGGTACCAAAATAACTGGCTTTAACAAATGACTACTGGTTTAAAAATAGTGCAGGGGCTGACGTTTTTTCTTTATCTCAGTGGTTGACCTTGCTAATACAGTATGTAGATCTCTTGCCAACTAATCGGCCGACTGTAAAGCACGGCTTCAAGCTGTGGTCAATGATCTGTAGCGGGAATGAATGAGAGAGTGTTAGCAGCCTGGATCTGTAGCCTACTATCTGTATCTGACAGCTGTCACCCTCTCTGCAGAGGCCAAGGCCTAGACCTTCATTTAAAAGCAGCATGGCTGATCAGATTACTGGGACAGTGTGTCAGAACTGACTGCGCCGAACTAGGGAGACAGAAAGTAAATCCATAAATAGCGGTCTTGCTGCCTCCATGAAGCACTGAAGGGTAACCAATACAGCGCAGCAAATGCAGTGTTTAGTCTTTGCAGCCAGTGGGATACAACTGTGGCCAGATCAGAAGCTCTGTTCTATGACATAATGTAATGGAAAGATCGGCTTTATGGGTAAGAATTTAAAAGAGTTACATTCTTGGCACTGGTAATGGTCACACAGCAGTAATTGGTCTGAACCAACTTTATGAGCTGACAAGGTTCCCCAGAACTTAATAATGTCCTCAGGGCACAGGGACTCAAGCAAGTCACCTTTCCCATGATGTGCCGGCTGCCTGTTTCCAACAGTCCACGGGGAGCGCCAGTGTTGAAACAGAGAGAGTGATAAAATAAGAGCTCTCCATTTGATATCTATTACAGATGTCAGCTGAGCCTTCAACCAGAACAGCTGCAGAAAGTACTCGGGGAGAGCAGCGCATCACGAGGGTGTGCGATCTACAGACCATGCTGATAGCGCAGCTTAGACACTGGACATCGCCGGGTGATAAATGAGCCAGCTGACATTTTATTGTATGGACCAACCCTTCCAAGAACCATTTGTCACTCTTCAAGGTTTCTGCTGGTAAAACCAAGATGTCTAAAAATTTGTCAACAACCACAGAAAGTAACCCTGAGGTCATGTCGGAGGGTGACAAAGAATGTGCTTACTTGACATTCTATAAACATGCAAATGGAACACTGGTGGTGACAGTGCTTCAAAGGGCTCTCCAGGTTGCAGAGTTCCAGATCAGCTTCGGCGTGGCTGCCAAGGATGTGGACATTGGGATGGTGTATTCCAGGAGCAGTGCAAGATAACCACGCAAATACAGACCTGGCCTGCAAAGCAATCCTCGGGTCCCCTGCTTTAGACCGCTCCTCACTGGGGTGGAATCCAAGGAATTAGGCAAGTAAATTTTTTCCAGGCTGATTGCAATTGCCCTGGCTCTCCCTTTTTTAAAAGGTTCAATTTAAATAATTCTTTTTCAGAAATAATAAAAACATCAAGAAAAAACAATATTAATAACAGCTAACACTTCCGTAGGCCACTGTTCTAAGAGCTTTCCATGCGTCATGCACCTCCTCACATCTGATGAGACAGGTACTCACTTTATCCCCACTTTGCAGACAAAAACCTGAGACACAGAAGAGTTAACTGCTCAAGGTCACACAGCAAGCAAGAGGAAAGTGAGGGCTCAGACTCAGGCAGGCTGGCTTCAGAGCTACCAATGAACTCTTCCTTGGCCCCCCAAAATTGTCTCCTCAAGAAAGATACTGTTGGAAACTAAGTTAGAACATGTGGAAAGAAAAGATCAAAGCAACTCATTCAGAACTATGTAGGGGTCAAAAATAAAGAGGAAGAACAAAAGGGCCACCTCCGTCCTGACGGCTGACTCAGTGAATTCATCCTGTGATGTTCACACAGCGTGCATTTCCTAAGCACCTCTGTCTCCAGGCACTGTGCCCGGCTGTGGGTACAAAAATGAGTAAGAAAGAGCTTCTGAGAAAGCCAGGACAGGGGCTGTACTCCAGTGGGGGTCCTCACCCTGGAAGGCCACACCACTGCTACCATTTGGCTTGGCCTCTTCAGACATGAGAGGACACCTTTCACCTGAGAAATATAATCGGGGTGGGGCATGCTGTGGGGCATAAAGGGCAGGGGAGCATCCTCCCCACTGTTCTCAGGCCAGTGGAAAACATCACAAGACAGAGCTTTGAACAAAAATGAGTTGCTGAGCCTTCAGGCTGACGCTGAGGCCTCTTTACACGATCGCTGCTGGCCATTTGGGGACTCCTGCTGGCACTTTCTGCTGCCCAGAAGAAAGCAGAATAAGCCTAATTAGAAAGTCACATGTGCTCCCATACCTTTAACAGTGTCACACTGGCTGGCTGTCACTATCTCTTAGAATCCCTGGTGCTGGAGCAGAGAGAAATAACTGGAGATCATTTAATTCAACCTCCTGGGTTCAGCCTCAGTGGATCCAAAAAGAAGGGACCCCAAAGGTTCAGGGGCTTGCCCAAGGCCGATCAGCCAGAGTGTGGCAGAACCAGGACTGAACTCAGGTCTGAGAACTCCCAGTGCAAGTATCTTTCTACAGCCCCGTAGAGCTGCCGTGGAATAAATGTAGCACTATGAAATCAGTAAATTCAATCAAGTCAAATGCGTGTTTTGAAAAGTCAAGAATGAAGAAATAGAGTTTGAAGAACATTCAACATTCATGAGATGTGCCCATTTCAGGTCACTGGAGATGTTTCTCTGGTGCAAAGGTTTTCTTAATAAAGGGTTTCATTGGCCAGTTGGATCGAGACATGCACACATTGATATTTTGCTTCTGGCAATACCTTAAACCCCCAGTTAGGCAAGTCTAAAAAACAGCAATGGCCTTGAGAGTGCAGCATGGTTTATACATGGCATACACATCTTTGAGGACTTGGAGAAATCTACAAGGGATCCAATGCTTTTCCACCTATTGACATTTACAAAGCAGTTTAAATCATGCATGAGGGGCCTCAGGCACATGCAGTTCACAAAACGTAACTCTGAGCTCCCAGGGAATTTAAGCCGACCAACACTCTTTATTAGAACCGACAGTGAAAGACAGCTATTGCGAAATTCGTACCAGAAATGCAATACCAAGATGACAGCCTTAATGCCAGCGGATATATTATGTAGATTACCCGACTCAAATCTTTCTTGTTAAATAAGTTTCATGCATTCCTTTTTTTCTCCTCAAGAACATCCTTCTGGCTTCACTGGGGGAGCATTCCTTAAATTCCTTGATCATTCATCTGTTTTTCAGTATTTTGGACATGATAGGTTAGCACAGGAGATCAGATAGAGATATTTATAAACAGTGAGAAATAGTTAAACTTTAAGTGAGCAACAGAACTGAACCATGAATTAAAAATCTCCATGTTATCTTTGTATAATGTTCCAATATTTAATAATATTTAAGAAGAAACATTTTCCTAAGGCTGATTCATTCTAGATATCCAATCCCCATGTAATCTAAGATTTTAAGTGTGTGTAATTATAAATTCAGAATAATTTCACCTGCATGCTTTTCTAGGCCAAGAATTTCAAGGAAATAAGGTCCCAGTGAAAACTGGCTAGGGACAAAAGACAGCAAATATGCTTTTCCTCTCCAATCCTCATAGAAGCCAAAATATAATGCAGATGTTTTAAATTCTGCTTGAGGAGGAGACAGAAGGAATAGGTCAACATGACTGAGGTCAGACAAGGAAGTTGTTGGTAATTTGGCATGGGTGACAGTGGCCAAGGGCAAATCTGGCGGAGGCTGAATTAGAGTAAAACTATTACTTGGAGGCTTGTGAGTTTTTGAATGGGTTAGATTAGTTGCTTCCTATTCTAGAATTTCCAGCCTGCATCAACTTTACATACTCTGGGTTAACTATTACCACCGCTTAAGTGGCAGCACCATCTTCCTCCGTAGGGCACTGTCTTTTCTAAGCAACACGGGAACAGCACCTTAACGGACCTACAGAGGTGCTTCTGTAGCCAAGGGTCACATCACTTGGAATGCACTCAATGGTGTGTGCACAGTATGTACCAAGCTGCCTTGAACTTGCTTCTCTATTGTACTCTAATATTTATAGCAAAGAAGTTCCACAATCCATGAGCACTAAGTTCTGTCTCCAGTCTCAGTAAGTCAGACACTACTTTCACGTAACTGCTGTTATTTTCAAACATACAGAGATGCTTTAGTGATTAAAGATACATTTTCCTTTTAAAAGGACAGCTGAATTCATAGTAACTTTTCATTCCTTGTGCATTTTCTTAATGAGCAATTTCAAACATATATTAGAGGAGAAAGAACTGTATAATAAACCCTCATTTATCATCACCCAGCTTTAACAATGACCAACTCACGGTCAGCCTTGTTCCTTATATACCTTACTCATCCCTACTACTTGCACCTTTCCAGATAATTTTAAAACAACCCCAGACATTATATCATTTTACTGACATGTATTTCAGTACATGCATTTTATATTTTTAGAATTACAAGATGGTAAAAGGAATCTCATTCTTAACTTTTAACAATAAAAATTATCCTCATATTCAAAAACAAACTGAAGAACTACTTTTCTAGATGCTTCCATGGATCTCAATCATTTATTCACATACAAGAGCAGAGAATTTCTAATTTCTGCATAACCATTAGGGACTGACAAGACGTGTGTAGCTGGTGTTTCATGAATGATTTTCAAATGGTTTCCTGAATGATACCCACTCTATGTGCAAACATAAATTTGCTGCATTATTGTAATCAAAGCCCAAGAGTGAATATATTAATAGAGTAAGCTTGAAATAAAACCTCCTTAAAAGGGTTACTGTTCGTGTTAAATAAGAGATACATCATGTATCCTGTAATCTAAGTAGCAAACGCAATTGTACACCCCATAGGTAAGACGCAGTCTTTCAAAGGATAATAAAGAAGGTGCAGATATATTTTTATGTGCTGGGTATAAAAACACAGTCATGAATAATTGCTAGAGCATCCAAGATCATGTGCGATCCACAAGTGACCCTGCAGACCCTGAGTGTGAAGAAAATTGAAGCACTCTGACACCCTACAATCATCTAAATAAACTTCCAAAAAACTGCCTGTGTGCTTCCAGTCATGTCTTTTAAAAATCACAGCACTGAATGAATTTCATTATATTAGTATAACTGACAGCTGATGAAATAATGCAAGAAAAATAATCTACACATGGCCTCAAATTAAACCACAAAGACATTAGGGCTAATGGAAGTAAAATCACTCATTGTACAGTGATTTTACTCAATTTTATACCAAAATAAAAAGCCAATCTAAACCTTTCTCGGATATTACATTCTGAAACTAACCACAAAATACTTCCAGGAGGGGGGCTTATTTCAGAAAATCTATATGCATTTTGATTTTTTCAAGGGCGAGCAAGCTTTCTACATCACATAGTAGTTAAATGTGGAAAAAATACCACAGTGATATGAAATAAGTGAAGATCATTGATCTGAACTAGTCTATAATTATGATTTTAAGGGCAGAACACCTGTTTTATGGAGGGAACATACATATGTAGTACACCTCCTCACCATAATTACAAGACTGAAATGACGTCCCACCGCTTCTCAGTTCCCATCGCTTTCCTCGGACTCTCAGCTCTGCAGGTGGGCCGTGAGACAGCCCGCGTGAAGGGCTGCCCTGGACCCAGTCCCGTTCCGCAGCCCGAGGCGGGGCGCTCCTCTCCTCTGCATCACCAGGGTGCCGGCTTAACGTTAATAACACACAAACACAATGATGTCCTGAAGCAAGGAGCAGATCCCATGAAGACAGGTTTGAAACCAACAAAATCTAACACCTTTTCCTTTTTAAAGAATTCCTCCTATCAAAACAGTTGTGCTCAATGGAAGAATAGCACATATAATTGAGAATAAAAGATACAGGTGGATTACTTGAAGATGCTGCATATACTGTCATAAAATCTCTTGCTACTTTGAAAGTAACTATTGCACTTTCTTCATTTCAACATTTAGTGTAAGAGTTTTGCTTCTTAAAATTTCAGAGAATCCCATCACGGCCAGAGTTACATCAGAGAATAAGCATCATTGGGCCCAATCTCCAATGACAAATGAAAGCCCCCTTCCAGTATCCCGCCAAGTGGCCGTGTCCTGTGCTTGGTGATGGCACGCTCACTTTCCTCAGGAAGTTAATTCCATGTTCACTCTTCTGGGCTGTAGGTCAGCAAAGGAATGAGCTTTCTGTCTCCTCACAGTTTCAACCTACTTTTCCTAGTTCTACTCTTAAGAGAAACCATAAACTAATTTCAACCTTTCACTGAAAAGGATTTTAAGTACTGTATCGCAAAAAGTCATTGTAGTCTTCAAAACTTCTCTGCTCTAAGTGAACATCTATAGTCATTTGAACAGTTCATAGGATATGGCTTCAAAAGCATCTTTGTCATCATTTGCTTATGCATTTGTTTGTTCATTCATTCATTCTCCAGATAAACATTTATAATTATTTCAATTCTTCTTCACAAGCCGTGGCTTCAAGAATATCTTAATCATCATTTGTTTATTTGTTTTTTCACTCGTTCATTTGATCATTTATTCATTCAGCAAACACTGGGTGAGCATTTAACTCTGTTAAGTTGTAGACACTGTACTGGGTGCTCAGGACACAAGAAATCAGAAGCCCCTGGTGACACACAGATACGGGATCATGATGCTGTGTGGTAAGTGCTGTCCTAGAGGTATGTAAATGGACAGTGTGATAGAAATAAGCATGTGCTCTAAGATCACTTCTAAGTGCTTTATAATATTCTACTTGATCAAAACAGACCTGAGGCTAATCTACTACTCCACTTGGAGTGAGGTTTTTCCCAGTAGAAGCAGTGGGGTGTACCGCTGTACTGCAGAGGTGATTGTCTCCCCAGCTCTCGTTATTAGTAAACGCCAGCTTTGTTCAGGTATCAGACAGCCATGTGCACAGAAGATGATCAGGTGGCCTAAGCTAATCTATACTCGCTTCTGACTGGCATTTGGTGGACATGTAACCTGTTTCTGGCAAGGTCATCATGAGATGTGAGGGAAGTCTGCTGTAGGGTGTCTGGGGAGGATTTTCCTTCCTAATTAAAAGAAACATGCAACGAAGGGGTAGGTCTGTTCTCTTCCTTTGCTGGGCATACGGGGTGGGCATACAATGCTTGGAGCTGTGACAGCCATCTTACCAGCAGAAGGTGAAGCAAAGAAAACCTCAGAGAAGGCTGTCCAACACCCATCGGGACATCTCACTTTGTGAGACAGTCAACCGAACGTCCCTGTTTTATGGCCACGTTTGGGTCGGCTTCTGTTACTTGCAGCCCAAAGCATCTCAGCTGGCACCGAGGCCCACACAGTCTTCAGAGCAAGGGTCTTGGTGACGAACTGGCTGGAGGAAGGAATTAAGCTTTTATTGGCAAAACAAGACGCCAACTAGAAAATCTGGAGAGGGAGGCTATGGCCTCATTGTTGAGATTCAGAAAAGAGAGGATAAAGACTGAGAGAGATGAAATTATTAGATGACGACAGCCTTGACCTGGTCTGGAGCTTTTCTTCTAAACCAGGGCAGCGAAGATGAACCACCTTAACGTCTCTTTTGCTCACAGATACAAACCTTTAAAACTTCTGGAGTCTGGCATGTCTAAAGTAAAGGGGACCAATATTATGATTTATAGCCTAAGAAACGATGAGAATGAAATGCCACAGCACTTCAGAGAAGGTCCCTTTGGCATGGCTGGGACTTTAAGCCATGGTTTCATCCTTTTGCCCCCATTATGCTTTTACTTGAATCTGTTGCTTTCAAGTATATAAACAAACCCGCTAAAATCATCAACTATATTTGCCTGCTGTGGGACTAGCAAACTTTGTTTTAGTCTTCAACTAACGGACGAAATTAGCAGTTAAAAAAAAGTTTTGGGAAAAAACAGAAGAGGCACCCACCATTGAAGGACACGGACGGGGGAGCTTTGAAGGCTAGTATGAGCTGTCTCACAGCTTGAAGACTGTTCTGGATTTCACAAAATATTAGGAAAATGAAATCTTCTGCTTTCCCAAATTTTTGGAACTGAAATTTGCTCATTTACAAAATGTTAATATCTGAAAAATATGCTTTTGATAACGTCCTAGAAAGCTTTCTACATGACCTGCCTCCATAAAGCCCTACTTCCAAAATTTGCTTCTGGCTCACACTTCTTCCTTCCTCCCCTCAACCATTCACTTAATTAATTCTCCAATGCAAGACCATTAGAGGCACAGGGGGTGTAGTGATAAACTTAAATGCAAAATCCCTGTCCTCATGACCCCACTACTCCAGTGGCGACAGGCAATGAATAAGTGGAGGTGGAGGTGTGTGTGTAAATGTTGGCTAAATGCTATGAAGAAAAGCAAAGCAGGATTACGAGATACAAGGAATCTGGGGTAGAGGGGGTGCTATTGTTTTGACAGAGCAGCCAGGTAAAGCCCCTCAGAGGAGAGGACATTTAAATAGAGAGGACATTTAAATAGAGAGACCCTAATGGATTAGGGGAACGAGTGAAGTGACCCTATAAGGGGAGGGAGTGCTGGGCTGATGGAACAAACCTCTGAGGGGCAGGCAGGCTCCGCCTATTGGGAGGACAGGCCTCTGTGACTGAGCAGAGGGCTAGGAGATGAGACTGAGCGGGAGGCTGGCATCAGACATGGCAGGGACCACTGTTCTAAGTGTGAAGAGAAGGCAACGGAGGGCCTTGAGCACCCTAGCCTCAGTTCCTTGACCAGGTCCTTGCCTCTAATTATTTGGAAATCACAATTTAAAAAATGGTATGATTATTGGTAAGGACCAGATGTAGGGTGTGGTAATGGGGATGGGGGCTGAGGTGGGTGCCAGGAGGCCAGGAATTGGGACACCTAAGGGTCAGACGGGAGACGGGCTGCTCATCTGGAGGCTGAGTCTTCGTGGAAAGAGAGGTGAGTGAGATGGTAAAATCTTTAACACATGAGGGTGAGGAGGGCAGACATGAAAGAGCAGCAGTGATCATCTGACACATGGCTTTCAATGCAGCATTTTTTAAGATGAAAGGGGAACAATGTATCTGAATTTAGAAGAAAGGTGAGAGAGAGAGAGAAAGCCAGACCCTGGTTCCGGTACCTCATTTCTACAACTGCAGTTCTACACAGCAACACATCACACTCACAATGTGCAATCTGCTTTCCTGGGAATGAAGAATACAGTGTAATACAACAATCTAGAAAGAAAACAAGATGAATAAAATATCTTGCCATTTTTCTCATCGCTTCATTATAACCTCACATATTTGATAACATTCGGGAATGCGTTTTACTACGATGTGCATTTTTCAGAATGCTGAAGCTTATACACTTAGGTAAAACATTGAACTATGTCAAGAGACATCTTCCCTGATTTTCTCTTTAAAAACTCCCACACTCGATTACCTGGAGCTTAATTCCATTTTCTCCTGATAACCAAGGGGCATTGTGCTGGGGCTCAGTCGCTGTGCCTGCTGCTGCCCGTGGCTGAAAGGCAGTGCCCTGTGGGATTACGGTGCCGTGTCAGGGTGGGCTTGCCCCTCAGGGGAGGGTCACCCAGTAGCTGCTAGTGAAAACCTACGTGGAGAGGGAAGAGCCCGTGTGGCAGTAGCAGTTTGGCCTCCTGCTGTGATGGTCGCTTCTTACTGCTGGCAGCACAAAGGGGATTTGCTTCTTAATTCTAAGGACTGAAAGAGGGTCTGCTCAGGGGCCCATGGGTAGGGACACCTGGGCCACAGAGCTAAGTGCCTGCGCTTTGAGAACAACAGCATGTCACTGCTCAGAATCAGGCGCTTTCGCACAGGAGGAGCTGTAGGAACTCCAACTTCTGACACTGTGAGGCCTCCCTGCACTTGTGGAAGCCAGGGATGAGGAACACATGGAAATTCTTGCCTGCCAACAACGGAGAGCAGTGTAGAGTGAAGGCGGGGGCACTGCCCTCTTGCACCTGCTTGGACGCCCCTCACAGGGTGCAGCTGGGGAAGGTTCCATGGAACAGACCGGAGAGCTCTACTTTGGGTGTTCTTGGCTGTTTAACAAAATACTCCTGCTTTCCTATGAGCCTCACACAAACTCCCTGCTCCAGCTTCTGGCAGGGCCGGAAGGAGGGCCGGGAGTCACCCCGATTGCCACCTCGCAGCTGGCTGGTGGATGCACGCAAACACAAAAGGTGGCAGTGACAGTCAGCATCAGATCCGACGGCTCCCAACAACTCCTGTGATACACAACCGCCGGGACTGGAGGACGCATCTGTGAGGAGATGGAGTAGCTGCCATCTGCGCGGACTGCATTATTTAACTGCACTGGCACTGATTAACATGCGCTGTAACCTATGGTAATGGGCTCTGGGGCTTTGCTTGTCTGCTACACAGTGGCAGCTGATGTCTTCTGCTCCATCCTTAAAAACAGGATGCTTTAATTTTTAATGGAGCACATGTTCGATTGGCTATACAAACAGGCTAATCTGCAAAGCATGTGCTCAATACCGAGCACGGCTATGCCGCCAGAATACCAACATGACTCGGCCAAGCTGGGGAGGAGAAAGTGGGCCTCCTCTCATGCTCACCTCCACCAATCAAGACTGGGGGCTGGAGCACTCTCTGGCTGAGAGGCAAGGGGAAGCTGCAGCCAGAGGTGCCTGTGGCCTCCTCAGGAGCCTCTGAGGATCTCGAGCCTCTGGGTGCCTACAAGCTCTAGCCAGAGGGGAAAAGAACAAATCTGTGTATCCGGCAGGTTCAGGCCTCCAGTGTAAAGCCAGATGTGGCATTAAAGATGAAACCCTCCTCTGTTGCACAGGCATGACTAGAATGAGGTACATGCATCCTACTTAACAGACTTACCACATGCCCTGCACTCTGATGAGTGATGAGAATTTAAATTCAAGTAAGGCATAATCCTTCGCTTCAGAAAACCCACACTGAAAACCACAATGCCAATATGAGACACATCAGATGTAGGTACAAAGTTCTCTGGAAGCACAGAGGAGGAAGTAAGCAAGGAGGAGACACTGGGAACAACAGCATGTCACTGGTCAGAATCAGGTGCTGTCTGATAAGTTGGGTTTTGAAGGATGCATAGGAGTTCACCAGCAGCACTTAAGAGGACACGCAGTTATGAAGGAGCATAGTATGTGGGGAATGGTAAAAAGTTTAGATGTAATGATGGTGAGTTGGAGATAATTACACTCAGATACGTGGTGAGAAAATGAAATATGGGTGGCCTTCAGTATACAGGGAATGTTGACACAATGAAATTCTGAGAAATGGTCCATGGTAAAAAGAGAAGGATCCAAAAACAGAAGCCTCCCCGATGCCAACATTTATTTTAAGGGATAGTTATAAGAAGTAGACCAAAGATGTGGGTAAAGAACATAAGGAAAGGGAAATTTCAGAAAAGCGGGAGAGGTCACAAGTCTCAGAGCAGTCAATTAATTAAGGCCTGGAGGGCTTTATTATAACCATAATTGTCACTATGCAGCAATTAACATCCTAGTCCTTATTAGTATAGATTGCTTCAGATATTGTAGTTCAGAACAGTCCTGTAAGATAGGCCAATGTCACTACCACATTCTCTCGATGAGGAAATGGGGTCAGAGAAGCTCAGAAGATTTTCCAAGGCCATGCAACTGCAGCCATCGTGAGGGAGCCAGGGCTGGAGTGCCACTGCACAAACTCTTAGTGCCAAAGATACTGTGCTGGAGTCCAAGGACAGGAGGGTCTCAGGTCCAAAAAGATGCCTTGTGGGAAAAGGCTCCCAAATCAAAACCCTCAACACTATACCACATCCTCCTCTGGGATAAAGTACACCGAGCATATTCAAGGCCCTGAGAAGTTCTGCAGTTAAAAACAAACTATCAGTGAAAGGAGCATGTCTAACTTTACTTAACCCACTATTGCCCAAATTTATCTGTTCATGGAATCATTTATTCAAGCTATGTGCTTTAACCTTCCTTGAAAGAATTAATGAAGTCCTGCTCTAACAAGCACAGGAATTCCTCCTCCTGCTGGGTCTTGGTTCAGAGTGTTTTGTGACTGCGGAAGATGGATTGGTGCTGTTCTAACAGCACGCTTCCAACAATTCATCCGGGTCTGTCTCTACTGTTCCTTCCAGATAATCTAGTATGTGTCATAATGAATGATGGTTACTTGTTCAACGTTTGTCTCTTCCAGGAAAGGGGCATATTTTATCCATCTCTGCATTCACAGTGCCTAGCTCTGTTACCTGGCATGAACAGAAATCTACCAAATATTTGCTGAATCGAACTAAAAAAATTCTACAAAGATGAAGTAGAGCAAAATCAATTAACATGGGCTCAAAGCTTCAACCATGTCTCCTCACCCAGCACTCTCACCACTGGAGGCCAACTGTCCACTGTGACAGCTGGTCACTGTCCATCTGGGCTGCCCTCTGGCAGTCACTTGGGAACTCAGCATTCAGACCTTCCAGGGATGGGTGGGGGCCTTTATCAGCCACACACCCCTGGCTCATGGACAGCTTCCCAGGCTCAGGAGCTCCCGACCTCTGGCCTGGCCTCACAGGGTAGCAGACTTTGTTGCTAAGCTTCTTATCCCCCTACCACCAGGCCAGATCCTGTGGTGAGAGAAAGCCACAGAAGTAAGAGAGATCTCAGGAGAAGCCAGAGCATCTGGGGGCCAAATAGTACTCTTTGAGGACACGTGGCTTATTGGTGTATATGTGGCAGGGCATTTGGGGGACTTGGTCAGGTTGGGGGCTACTGATAAGTGTCCATCCCAGAGATGGGGCCGTTGGAAGGCAGTCAAGAGGGCTTTTCATGAGGATTGCCAAATACAACCTTAAAAAACCTTTCAAAAACCATTAGCTTGTAAATGTTTCTCTCTTCCTTCTCTGTATGAGCCAATGGTTCTTCTCCTAGTTATAAACGTTGCTAAAACCTCCTCCCTGGTTTCACTTGCTCTAGCTAATTAGAACAAGGAGTCGCTTTTTGTAATGTCTGCAAGGACAGAGTGGACACTTGGGGAGCTGCCTGGTTGAGAGCTGTATGTGTCATGACTCCAGCCCAGAAACACGGCCCACAGACCCCAGGAGGAGGCTGGGGGCTCCAGGGCCTGCCCCTGCCCTTCCAAGGCTCACCAGGTTCCTTTCCCCTGGAAGCTGTGCCCGGGGAATGAGTGCTTCATTTTCTTTTAAGACCTCTAAGAAGTCACCGTGCCCAACAAATGAGTGCACTGAAATGAGAACTAAGCTTGTGGGGCTGTGTCCACACCATCAAGTGGAGGGAACACTTGGGTGGAGGCTGAACAGGCAGAACTAAACATCTACCCTCAAAATTGCCCAGGGGCTGGCTTTCTAGACTTCCACTTGTTCATGGTCTCTGCTGCTTAGTCCACTCTTCCACAAGTTCAGAAATAAAGGAACAGCAGAGCTGATATTCTTATTTATCAGATGAGCAAACGGGGGTCTAGAGAGAGGAAGTCATTTGCTCCAGGCCTCTTGCCTGGTTCCTGACAGCACCAGTATGTGAACTGCAGTCTTGAGGGTGCTAGGTGAGACTTTTTTCTTTTCTAATGCCCTGGGCCACACCTAATCATACCACTCCACCTGATTATTCAGATGCCAGGGAGAGCTGGTGCTGGAACACTCAGACATTTCCATTATGGGTATCTTGGACTGCTTTGCCAATATGGAGAAAACTACTTCATTTGCTTCCTGTCACTCCATGAAACCTACAGTCCTGTCACTGCATTCAGATATGGGGGATTTGGGCCATCGAGTACTTTAATTAGTCTGTCTGGAAAAAATGAAACTGATCAAATTAAATACTAATCACATATAAACTGTGGACAAATCAGTAGGGGAATCATCAGGCAGGAGAGGCCATTCTTAAATGCAAACTTTTTTTTTTTACAAAAAATTTTCAAAGGCCTTTCCTCCTGCTTTCTGTCCCCTGCCAAGTAAGTTGATTTTAAAGGAGAAACAAAGCTTCTATTTTCCAAACACAGCAATGATGTCTAACTAGAAGTTTCTTTTGCTGAAATATTGAATGGAAAATTCAGTTCCTTAAATCTTTCTAAATCTTTGCCTCTGATTGGGTTCATTAATAAACATGCTGATTTTGTTACAGGGAGAGACATATGGTATAATCCACTAACAGGAAGAAGTATTTTGCATTTTATTGTAGAAAACAAACATGCAAACAGGTTTTCACAGATGGTTTTCTTAGCTTCTGGGAGGGGAAAAAGCTTAATAACGCTTGAAACTAGTTTTCCTCTTTAACAATAACAACAAAAAATCTTCACACATCTCTAGTGGAGCTGCTTATAAATTAGATTAAGTTCCCGTCCAAGGTTTGAACCATTTAGAATTTGCTTTTTCCTTTTGTTTAAACACACATACACACACACACATTTCCCCCCAACACTCCCCAACCCTCTTCTCTTCTCTTGGAAACATTAACTCACTCAGGGAGGCAGGGATAATGCAGCAACACTTCACTTATCTATCATGATCACAGAATAAGTTTTCTTCACAAATAAATTTTCCAGATAACTGATGCCAGCCCTTTAAAGTTTTTCAAAACTGGGAGTGACGTTGCTTTTCCCTTTAAGAAGACTTTATTTTTAGAACAGTTTTAAATTTACAAAGAACCTGAAGATGGTACAGAATATTCCCATATACTCCACACCCAGTTTCCCCTATTATTAACATCTAAGATAAGTATGCTGTATTTGTTACAAATGATGAACCAAATGTATTCAGATTTCCCTGGTTTTTACTTTTTTTATTGGTCCAGGATTCTACTTAGGATAGCGCATTATACTTAGCTGTCTTGTCTCCTTGGGCTCTGCTTGACTGGGGCAAATTCCTCCAAATTTCCTTGATGTTTGAGGACCTTAACATTTTTTTGAAGTATTGAGCTGGTCAGTAGAATGCCCCACTGTTAGAATTTATTTGGTGTTCTCTCATAATAAAACTGGGGAGGTAAAGTATTGTTTTCATTATATAACATCAAGAGTATATCCCACCCACATGACTGATGACTGTCGATGTTGGCCTTGATCTCCAGGCTGACGCAGTGACTGTCAGGTGTCTCCACTGGACAGTGACACCCACACCCCACCCCCCTGCAGCCAATACCATTCAGACCATTTCTGAGAAATGGGGGGTTTGCTCCCCCTCCTGAAGGGTGGAGTACCTACATGAATTATTTGGAATTCTTCTGCATGGGGAGGTTGATCTCTTCTCCCACATTTATTAATTTATTTGTATCATTATGGAATCATGGATATCTACTTTATACTTTGAGTTAAAATCTAGCTCTACTTTATTTACTGTTTTCTTAAATCATTCCAGGTTTGGCCATTAGGAATTCTTCAGTCGGCTCCTATGATTCTTTGGTATGTCTTCCCCATACATTTTCTTCTGTTTTGGCAGTTCCTTATTTTCTGGCACCATAAAATATTCCTGGCTCATCCTAGAATCAGCCATTTCTCTTAGGAGCCACCTTTCCTTTTGCTGGAGATGGGTTGTTAGAAACCACAATCTGGGTAAAGGTGTGCTTTTTGCTACTGGGGTGTCTTTGTTTTAGGCCATCTTAGCTGACAGGTCACAGATATATATGCTCATATATTAACCTTTGTATAGAAACAGATCAATAAGTAGTTCTGTATGCAACCATCTATATCTATATTAAACTAAACATGAGCTCATACTGATGTCTCCAACTCTGATCCACGTCCACACGGATTAGTCTCTTCCCTGGTTTACCTATAAATTCCCACTCCAACAGTGAGAAGCCTGCCTAAATGGAGGCATTTTATTTTGTTACTGTATGACTTTTGCTAATGTGTCTTGATGAGGACCTTTTTAAGAAGTTATGGGCACTAATGTGCTCATTTTGTGTGACTGGAATTTAACTTTTGTGAGGACACAGGGTTAATGCTGTGAGAAATCACTGCTCAGTTTACTTGTTAATCTTCAGCTCAGAAACTAGAATCAGAATCCAAAGAGATCCTGAAAGACAGGAAAAACGTATTGACTCTAAAAAGCTAGAATTTCCTAGGGAAAATTGCAAAATATGACACTCAAATCTGATTCACCAGCCACAAAATGGACGGGGTCACCAGGGTTTTGGCTTGCTCATGGCCTACCAAGACTGAGAAGTTACCTCTAATTGTCTTGCCAGTGGTGCTTTTAAGTTCTTGGGTACAAGGCTTGTACTGGTAGGTGTCCAGGAGATACAGATGGAATGTTTAATGCCTTTAGATGTCCTCCCTCACTGCCAGCTATCACCTTCTCATTTTTTGGTGTCCTTTGTGTTCAACTGTTGGTTTGGCTTTTTTTTAAATAAAATTTGTCCCTTCCTAAATAAAGCATAGCTACCAAAACAAAAAAAAAACACAAAAAACTGAAAGCAAAACAAAACAAAACAAAACCCTAGAAAACCAAATACTCATGCTTGTTAAGACAACATGTAGGCTTAGAGGTAACAGCTTTCCCAGTGCGTTACGTAAATGAGCTTGGAGGATGTGTGGCCTCTATCTTTACCTACTCAGGGCTCTTTCATGCTATTTTCAGGAGTTTCCATGTATGTCTCATCAGGCTGCCAAAAGAACCACACACCAAGAGGGAAATCATGAAACCACAAGTTGACGCAAAGTTTCATTTCTGCTCCTCGGCAGAGCAGTGACCAATTCATCCCTCTGCCTGTATGAGGCTCGTTTGGAATTCTGACCATTGGCTATGTGCACCCTCATCTATAAGGGTGGTCATGAACATTTGCCAGGACATTAGGTGAGTTTTACTTCTTAAAATTCTGTATCAGGCAAGAAAAGGAAATAAAAGACATCTATGTGGGAAAGGAGGAAGCAAAACTGTGCTTTTCACAGGTGGAATAATCCTATATGCAGAAAATCCTGAGGAATCCACAAAACAATTCCTGATTTACTCTAATTAGAATAAACAAATTGGGCAAAATCACAAGATATAAGATCAATATATAAAAATCAATTATATCTCTATATTGCAGCAACAAACAATTCAAAAAAAGAAATTAAAATGTAATTTCATTCACAATTATACCAAAAAGACTTAAATACATAGGAATATATTTAACAAAAGATGTATAAGACTTGTACACTGAAAACCATAAAATATTTTTAAAAGAAATTAAATTCTAAACAAATGGAGAAACATTCCATATTGATGGCCTTGAACACTTATTATTGTTAAGATGGTAATTCTATCCAAATTGATCTGTAGATTAAATGCAATCCTTAAAAAAAAAAAAGGAATCCTTTTCAAGATTCTAGCCAACTTTTTTTTGCAGAAATTGACGAGATGATCCTAAAATTTCTATGGAAATGCAAAGGACCCAAAATAGCCAAAACAATCTTTAAAAAGAAGAAGAAAGTTGGAGGATTCATAATTTCCAATTTTAAAACATCCTACAAAGTTCTAGTGATAAAGACAGGCTGGTACTGAGATAATGATAGACATATGTATCAAAGGTACAGAAGTGAGGGTACCCTTTATATTTTTGGCTAACCAATTGTTGACCAAAGTGCCAAGGCATTTCAGTGGGGAAAGGATAGTCTTTTTAAAAAATGGTGCTGGGACAGCTGGATATCTACATGCAAGAAACTCTTACTTAACACCATACCTGGATCACATGGATCTAAATATAAGAGCTAAAATTATAAAATTTTTAGAAAATAAATAGAAGAATGTCTGTGACCTTATGTTAGACAGAGTTCTTAGGTACATACATACTTTTGTTGTTTTAAGAAATTAAAATGTAATTTCATTTACAATTATACCATGTATAATGGTTACATGACACGTAGCCAATGGTTACAATTCCAAACGAGCCTCACAGAGGCATACTTAAAATAACAAAAGTATGATCCATGAAAGAAAAAAACTGATAAATTGGACTTCATCAACATGAAAAACTTGGCACTTCAAAATATATCAGGATGAAAATGGAAAGTCAAGCAACTGTCTACAGAAAATATGTGCCAATCATATACCTGATGAAGGGTCTTGTATCCAGGATGTATAAAGAACTCTTAAAAGTCAATTATAAGAAGACAGACAACACAGTTAAAAAATGGGCCAAAGGTTTGAACAGTATTGCAACAAAGATGATAAACAAATGGCTAGTAACACATGAAAGATGCTCAACATCATTAGTCACTAGGAAAACGCAAATTAAAACCACAATGAGGTATCACCGCATCTCCACAAGGACAGCTATATTTAAAAAGAGAGACAACTATAAATGTTGGCAAGGATAAGGAAAAATCAGACCCTCATACATCACTGGGGGAACGTAAAATAGCACAGCCACGTTGGAAACAGTTTGGCAGTATCTTCAAGTAAAACAGAAACTTACCGCGTGACCCAGCAGTTCATTCCTAGGTATCTAGCAGAAAAAATGAAAACAGATGTCCACTCAAAGGTGTGTATGTCAATTTTAATGGCAACACTAATAATGATAGCCAGAAAGTGGAAACTAATGCTCTTTAATTGGTAAATGGTAAACAAAATATGTATCCCTCCAGTGGAATACTATTCAGCAATAAAGGGGACTAAACTACTGATACATGCCACAGTCTGGATGAACCTCAAAACATTTCGCTAAGTCAAAGAAGCCAGATGCAAAAGATTACATATTGTAAGACTGCATTTATACAAAATGTTCAGAAAAGGCAAATCTATAAGGACAGAAAGCAGATTAGTGACTGCCTTTGACTGGGGGTGGTAATAGAGGGCTGACTGCAAATGCTCAGGAGGGATTTTACTGGCATGCGAGAATGTTCTAAAATTGAACTGTGGTGATGGGCACACAACACTGTGAAATTATTGAATCGTACACAGTATGGGCAAATTTTATGGCATATAAATTATATTTGAATAAACCTGTTAAAACAGGCTGATAGTAATATATATGATATAACCCTATTTGAAAAGAACTGAAAACGGAAAATAACAAAGCAAAAGAAACAGAATCTAAAATTAAACTCTCTCAGTGACAGTCATCATGTTTTATACTGGATCCTTAGACCTTCTTCCTTCTTATAGCTGAAAGCAGTACCCTTTTACCAACTTATCCCTATTTCCCACACCCCCAGGCTCCCCCAAAACCACTATCCTGCTCTAAAGAGTTTGACTTTTTTTTTTATTCCACATATAAGTGATACTATGCAGTATTTGTCTTTCTCTGTCTAGCTTATCTCACTTGGCATAATGTCCTCAAGTTCCATCCATGTCGTTGCAAATGGCAGGATTTCTTTCTCTTGGCTGAATAAGAAATTTGCTGAGAGAGTAGAATTGAGTGTCCCCTCCCCACAAAAAAAGATAAATATGTGAGGTGATGGACGTGTTTAATTAACTAGGTCCTTTAATAATGTACATGTAATTTTAAGTCACCATGATATATGTTTTAAATACAATTTTATTTGTCAATCATACATCTATAAAACTGAAATAAAAATAAGCATGCACGCATATTTATGGCTAATATCCAAATAAAAAGGCTTTGTATGCAAACCATGCAGTGTGGCAGTAATCCCTGGCTGTACTTGGATATTTTTTGATAAGCAGGTATCATGTTGCAACCTTAAAAATTAACTCTGTACCAGTGTTTTCATGGCTTCATGTCTAGATTTTAGTTTTGGTTACTATCCTAAGCAGATGATATTCATTCACTACCTATACTCTGGCATGAGGAGACTACTACCAAAAGCACAACAGGATATCCTTACTTGTTCTAAATTTTTTTTAGTGGAAAATTCCAAGCCTATATTAAAGTAGACAGAATAGTCTAGGCAACTTCCCATCTAACAATTCCAATGAACACTCACTCATGGCCTGTCTTGTTCCATCTCTTCTCCCACCCACCCCCTAATGCCACATATTAGGGCTCAGAGGAACTGAATGGCCTGCTAAGCTGAGGTGCAGCTCTGAGATCATGAGATGTCTGGGTGAGAAGTAGAGGTTAATCCTCTGAGGATGATCCTCTAGCCGTAAGATATTCTCTTTCCAGGAAGAAAAAGCATGGCGGAGACAGAGAGCAAGATCATGGTTCGTTCGGGAAGTCAAAGAAGTCTTTGTTATCCTCACGGGGGCTATGCCTGGTCTAACATGAACGGACAATTTTCTAGGAATAATCTGCTCACCCTGGCAGGTGACTGTGGTTAACCTTCCCGGGCACTGGGTCCCGTTTGGCGTGCTTGGATGGTGATTTACCAAGCGGTCTCCTCGTGCCCTGGAGGAAGTGATCACTTCACATGGATGAACAGCTGGCACCTCAGACGGGTCACTCCTCTTACAAACCCAGTGAACTTGACCAGCACTGGCGCTTCCCACCAGACACCTGCACTAAGCCAACCCTGGGGGGTCCTCTGTCTGCAGGGAAAGCTTAGGCCAGGACACCCTGAGTAGCCCTGAGCTTCTCACCTTCTGACCTGCAGTGTGGTCTCTGTGCAGAACCCAGATCCTGCTTTTCGAGAGAGGAATCTGGTCACTAAGCACGCAGGCCCCGGGCGCCTCGGAGCGTGCTCA
>JAVSCE010007613.1:0-47705 GCA_032199065.1 Smutsia gigantea
TGAAATAAGCCAAGCCAAAAAAGGCAAGTATCAAATGATTTCACTCATATGTGGAGTATAAGAACAAAGAAAAAAACTGAAGGAACAAAACAGCAGCAGACTCACAGAACCCAAGAATGGACTAATAGTTACCAAAAGGAAAGAGACTCGGGAAGATGGGTGGGAAGGGAGGGATAAGAGGGAAAAAGGGGCATTACAATTAGCATATGTAATGTTGGGGGGGCATGGGGAGGGCTGTACAACTCAGAGAAGACAAGTAGTGATTCTATAGCATCTCACTATGCTGATGGACAGTGACTGTAATGGGGTTGGTGGGGGGGACCTGATGAAGGGGTAGTTTAATAACCATAATATTGCACATGTAATTGTAGATTAATGATACCAAAATAAATTATATTAAAAAAAATCACCGCATATTCTAGTTTGGTTTCCTATTTGTAGCACATTGTTTTTAGTTGATTTTCCCCCCTGGAGTTTATAGTGGCCTTTGGCTTTGCTTGAATGATGTGTCTTTATAAAATCCTTGAATGTTTCCATCCGCTCAACTACACTATTAGTGTGGAGTCCACCCTTCCTTAACACCGCTCTCCCAGAGTCCTTTACTCCATCTCCTACAGGCTTAATGCACAGATATAATGTGAAGACTTCATTATACTGCTTTACTGATTGTCACTGGTATTCCTGTCCTCTTATTTTCTTTCTTACATTTTCTTTGGGTTCCCAAATTCCTTCTTTTATAGCTAAATTGATGTGTAAGTGATAAATAAACTGAACATATTATAAGAATATAATTTGATGTTTTTGACATGTTACATCTGCAATACCATCACCACCATAAAAGTAATGAAACATCTCCATCACCCCAAAAATTTTCTCTTGCCCATTTGTAATCTCTCCATACCTCCCCCCTGCCCCTCTACACCAATCCACCCAATTCATCCATAGGCAGCCACTAATCTGCTATCTCTATAGATTACTTTAGATATTCTAAACTTTTATATAAATGGAATAATACACTATATACTCTTTTTATGTCTGATTTTTTTCTTTACTTAGCATCATTATTCTGAGAATAATCCATGTTGTTACATGTATCAAGAATTCACTCCTTGCTATTACTGAAGACTATTCCATTGTATAGTAAATCACAATATTTTATCCATTAACCTGCTGTTGGGCACTTTTTCAGTTTTGGGAACATATAAAGCTGCTATGAATATTCTTGCACAAGTCTTATACTTCCATTTATCTTGGGTAAATACTTAGAAGCAGAATAACTGGATTGTATGATAGGAGTAGTCTACTACTTTTTAACTGTAAGAAACTGCTAAACTGCTTTTGAAAGTAGTCATTAATTTACAGTCTCATAAGCAGTCTTTTTAACTTAGATATTCTAACAGAGGTATCTCAATGTGATTTTAATTTGCATGTTGCTAATGGTACATTATTTTGAGCATCTTTTCAATTGCATATTTGCTGTCCATGTATCTTCTTTGATGAAGTTCTTTTATGCACTATAAAACTGCATTTTTTGTTTTCTTATTATTGAGTTTTGAGAGTTCTTTATAAATTCTTGATACAAGTCTTTTTTCAGGTATGTGATTTCCAGGTATTTTCTCCAAGTCTATGACTTATCTTTTCATTTTCTTAACAATGTCTTTAGAAATTCTTAATTTGGACAAAGGCCAATTAGTCCTTTTTTTTCATTTATGGGTATGGTTTTGGTGTTTATTAAAGAAACCTTTGACTAACTCAAGGTCACAAAGACATACTCTTACGTGTTTTCTAAAAGTTTTCTAGTTTTAGGTTTATATTTAGGTCTATGATCCATTAATTTTTGTAAATGGTGTGAGGTACAGATTGAAGTTATTTTATTTTTATTTTTGGAAGATGGAGATCCAAATGGTCCAGCACTATCTTTTCTCTAATGAATTGTCTTTAACCTTTGTTCAAAATCAACTGACTCTGTATGTATGAAGGCATACATTTATAGACTCTCTATTCTGTTCCACTGATCTGTTTGTCTATTTTTATGTCAATACCATACCATATTAAATCTCTCAATCTACCAACATGGCATATTTCTCCATTTATTTAGGTCTTTGATTTCTCTAACCAATGTTTCTTAATTTTCATGTATCAGTCTTAAATACTTTACTCAGATTTATCCCTAAGTGTTACATATTTTTTGATGCTATTATTAAATGAGATAGCTTTCTAAAATTTCAATTTTTGCATTCTTTATTTCTAATATATAGAAATATAATTGATTTTTATATGTTCATCCTGTATCCTGCAATCTTGGCAAATTCATTTACTTGTTTTAATAGATTTTTGGGTAGATTCCCCTGTATTTCTACACAGACAATAATTTTGTTTATGAAGTTTTACTTCTTCCTTTCAAATCTGGATGCCTTTTGTTTCTTTTTCTTGTCTTGTTGCATTGGCTATAGTTACAATCTTGAATAGAATTAGAAAGAACAGACATTCTTGCCTTATTCCTGATCTTAGAGGAAAAGCATTAATTTCATTTACCATTCAGTATGATATTAGCTCCAATTTTTAATACATGCCCTTTATCAGGTTGAGAAAGTTCTCTTCTGTCCCTCACACTTGTTGAGAGTGTTTGTCAGGAATGATGTCAGGTTATTTTTCTGCACCTTCTGAGATGATCATATTCTTCTTTTTTAGTCTGTCAATATGGTGAATTACATTTAGTTTTGAGTGTTAACCTAATCTTGTATTCCTGGCATAAGCCCCTATTTATTCATGATACATACTTTTTATATAATGATGAATATAATTTGTTAAAATTTTGTTATGATTATTTTGTATTTATGTTCATCAAGGTTACTGATTTATCCTTTTTTTTTCTTCTGTAATGTCTCTGTCTAGCTTTGGTATCAGAGTAACACTGACTTCTAGAATGAGTTGGGAAGTAATATCTCCTCTTCCATTTTCTAAGAGTTTTTGTGGATTTGGTATTATTTATTCCTTAAATGTTTGGCAAAAATCCCCAGTGAAGGCATTGGGATATGGAGTTTTCTTTATGGGAAGGTTTTTAATCACAAATTCAAATTAATAGAGATAGAGCCAGTAGAGTTATCTATGTCTTCTTGAAAATGACTTAATTATTTGTACTTTTTAAGGAATTTGTCTATTTAACTTAAGTTTTGAACTTACTGGCATAAAGTTTTTCATAATATTAACTTATCTTTTTAATATCTGTGGAATCTGTAGTGATGTTACCTCTCTTTCAGTCCTGATATTGGTAATTTATGTTTTTTACCATTTTTTTCCTGATTAGTTAGGTTAGAGGTCTATCCATTTTATAGATCTTGTCAAAGAACCAGTTTAAATTTCTGATTTAAAAAATTTTGTGATCTTGTCAAAGAACCATTTTAAATTTCTTATTTAACAAAATTTTACTTTTTTATCAAAGTAAAAAAATATATGATTTGAATACTTTCAATTTTATTGAGCCTTGTTTTATGGCTCAAAATATGGTCTATCTTGGCAAACTTCTGTGTATACTTGAAGAGAATCTGCATTCAATTGTTTTTGGGTAAATTTCTAGTAACATCAAATAGGTCCAGTTGATTGATAGTGGTATTTAAGTCTTTCATATCCTTACTAATTTTCTGTTTACTTGTTCTATCAATTATTGAGAGAGGGGTGTTGAAATCACCAACTATGATTGTGGACTTGTCTATTTTTTCTTCTGCAGTTCAGTCAGTTTTTGTTTCATATATTCTGAAGGTCTGGTATTAAGTGGACAAATATTTAGCATTGTTGTGTCCCTTTGATGAATTGTCCTTACCTTAGTTCCTATTCTATACATAGCAGGTATGCCTTAAGTATTTGTGGAATTAATGAATTAATAAAAAACTAATGATGTTTTCCAAGGAAGTACAAGTGTGACTATGGAAAATATAACTTTTCTAGACCAATTTTCTCACTTTGAATGGTGAGGTGGTGGTAGCAGGTAGAGCTGGGGACAAGAGACTGAACAGTGGTTTTCGGCCCTTGCTGTGGGAAACCTCAGGGCTTTGTAGGGATACCCTCCTTAGGAGAGCCCACTGCCCCACTGCCATCCCAGCAACTAAAACTTCGTCTATTTTACATATTGTCTTTCTATATAAAATTTCAGCTGATTAGAGGGTTCTGGTGCTAAACAAAGTTTGAAAATCACGGAGTTAGACATCCTGTGAAGCTACCACAGCTCTAAGATTCTGTCTGAGGAACACTCCCCTGAGCTGATGAGGCTATAAGGAAATGCCCCATAATGGCCAAGGCAAACATCACAGCCCTCTGTAGGAAGGTAGCATAAGTCAGAGGAATTGCCCTAGGCAATCAGGAAACAGGCAGGTTTCTGTCCCATCTCTCCCACTAACTGGCTGAAGTGTCCTTGGGAGTGACTCTCAGCATCTCTGCCCATATTAGAGATACAAATTCTCATTTGGAGATTCTCACAAAAGAGACTTTCTCAACTAGTGTCTAAGGTCCTTCTTAATTCTGTGTGTATATGTATTTGTCTTAAAAAAAAAGTTTGGGCAACTACTGTGGTATTTCATTGATGACTCTAGTATTACATAGAAATTCACAGATATCCTGGCTCGATTTCATTCATTTAGGGTTTGGGGAGCTAGAAACCTAAGAGTTGAAGAGGCGACTGCATGAAGGAAGATCAGCAGAAGGGAAGGCAGGATGATGGTAGGAAAGTGCACAGAGTTAGGCAGGGATTTATGCAGGGGAGCAGAGAAAGGGGCCGGGCTTTATTCCTGGCCTCACATAGTCAGGAGCTTGGGCTTAATTTGGAAGAAGATGGGGAGTTGGTGACGAATGTGGAGCAGGACAGTGGCATGGTAAGGGTGTGCTTCAGCGAGGTCCAGCAACGGCAGCTAAAGAAAGAAGTAGAACCGAGGAATCTGGGAGGCAGAGGAGTGAGGATGGAAGGGACGCACTGCTCAAGGATGGAATAAGGAGTCAACAAAGCTCTGTGTGATGGGATTTTGGGTGATTTTACTTTCTTTTCTTGCTGCATTTTTTCTTTCTTTTTTTAAAACACAACTCTCTCTCTATATATATAATGTATATATGTATATTCATAATATACATGTTTTATATATAATCAGAAGAGATCATAAAGTTATTGTCATAAAAATAAATTTTGGAATTATTAAAAGACAGAAACGTTCATATTTTCCAAACAATAAATGCTGGCAAGCAGTTTCAAGGTGAGACATCACTTAACACTTGAAAATCCAAAGAGAGAAAAATATTCCCAATTAATGCTTCTATTTTCTTATAAAGTAACTACTGAAATAAAGAAACATGGAATACAAGACTTCAGCCAACTGTTACTTACGAAAATATAAAGCGGGTCATAATCTGGAGACCTGACTAAGGCTTCAGGTGGTTTCACACTGAAGACTGAGTTCTTGCCAGGGAGCTGAGGTGTGGAGTCCTGCTTTGGCAGGGTTATGATGGTGGTGGCTTCATCCTGTGTGGGGACCACGAGCAGTGTTAGGTGACACCCAGACGGGAATAGGGAAATGGTGAGAGAAATTCCTGAAGGTGGGGATTTATTACCTCAGCTCCTTGCTTCAGGGCCCGAGCAAGCTTTTGAGGCCTGTAGCTTGCGGATGACCTCTGGACAGAGAATGGCTGATACCCCTTAATTTGGTACAGTTGAGGAACCTGAGGATGAAAGACACCCGGCTGAACACCGTTAAATGCCCATCACCATTTGACGTGCTCAGCGCCTCAGCGACAGCAGTTCCGCACTGTACCCACCAGACTGTGGCAACTGCTAGTCTGGACCAGCCCTGGCAGACCTCAGCACAAGTCCCAAGCCCTGTAAGGGGTCCTCGTTCTGAGTCCCAGCACGTGTGAGCATTCGGTTATGCTCCTGTACTGGATGGCTTAACCGGAGGAGTATACCAGAATATTTATATTTTCAAAAACAGTAGTGCTCATATCCCTCAAGAGAGGCCAACTAACTTTTGTTTACTTCATCTTGTGCTTTTCTTCCAAGATTTCTAATAGATATAGTTGTGATAGCTTCATGCATAATATATGATATATCCACAGAGTAAAGATGCTGATTTCCATAAGCCACATTAGGAAAAAAGAATGTTATACATCACATACATCATGAAGTAACAGCAGAAGAACACACACAGTAGGCTAAACAGCATAATCCATAATAGAACAATACTAGTTAGATAATGGGATTCAAATTCAATAATTTTTTGTTCACCCAATTAGCTAATACCATATGACAGGTCTGACCTGCAGTTTGAAGAAGGAATAACCCTGCTTGATTTGAATTCCTGAAGATTTAACAGGGACAGGTCCAAGGCCATCGGGAGCCTAAAATGTGAAAATTCGAAAAATTGACACACCATCAATGCTGAGCAAAAGCAGCCAGGCTTCTATTTTCAAACATTTTGAACATTAAATGAGCAGTTCTACTTTCAGAGTAACCCCTTCCTGTGAGCACAGCTGCTGCCTGTTGGGTGGGGCATGGAGGCAGCACTGGCCACCCTCTCCTCATCTCTAAGTGTATGCAATTCTTCGTATTTTCTACTGTTTTATGGATGCTGCACTGTGCCCCCGAGAATCCCCTTTGGGTTTGAAGGATTTAGTGCCCTAGTTGCTAGGAGTCCTGCTGATGGAAACAAATCTCCGGGGCTGCTCTGGCTGGAGGGAGCTGCCTCACTAAGGGTCAGGTGCGCCCCCTAGTGCAGCCTGCCTCCAGCGACAGGTGGAGGCCAAGGGATACACTCCTGCTCCTCTCACCCTCTCCCAGCCTCAGAGCTGCTCAGGAGTTCTGCTGAGGCCTCTGTCTGGAAGAATGGCTACTTCTCTCTGCCTCTGTCAGCTCCTGTCCCCTCCTCCCACTGGTGCTAATCCCCAAAGCACTACCTAACCAACCGCCTGCATCTAATCTGCCTCAGTCACCCAGAGACCCCGGAGCGGTGCCTGACATATTCTGGACTCTCAATAAATACTATACTTCACCTAATCTAAGATACTGTCATTAAATTAGTATGATGCATGCTAATGTTCCACTGATTATAAGACGTTTCCCAATTTCAAAGACGCTAAATATGAAAGAGTGATCTCAGAACTGATGAAACACAGTGTTTATGGAAGGAATTACAAAATTCCTTATGGACAGGAAACAACATTCTGTTTTTCACCAGTCCTAGCAGCAGAGGTCTTTATAGAGCTAACTAAAGTACCGAGTGAAACGTGTAAGATTTGAATTACACAAAAATAATGAGAATAACTCCACAGCATGAGATGATCCCTTTTCGTCCCCATCACCCTGTCCACCGCATTAATTATTGAATGTTGGGTACTTATTACTGCTTGAAAATTACAGATTTATTATTTCCTAGGAATTGGTGTTCTGATGTTTTAAGTCACATAATTATAATTATTTAATGTAGAAAACACATGGAATAGAGCCAGTCCTGTAATGCCTGAGTAGATTGACCTGCACTGCTTAACATATATTTCAGGATGTGAAGGGCAATTTATTCTTTGACACTAAAAAATAATTTTGCATGTACATTTTCAGTATGAATTTAAACACACTTGTTGCTGACCATGTGAACTTGAACAAGAGGGATGAGCTGTCACACCTCTTGCCATAGAGGAGAAGAAAAGAGAGAGAGAGAGGGAATTGTGAGTCTGATGGGTTAGAGTGTTGGATTCTGGGGCCACCATTCTCTGGCCTCTCCATTTGGCTATGCAGCAGAAGACACAGCTGAGCAGGGCCTGCCTCCCCAGGCCAGGCCAGGCCAGGTCAGGTCCTCTTGGCTTCTTTGTCCCTCCTTCTGCTCTCAGGACAAGTTCCTGGGCATCAGGTGGGGCTCAGTGCCTATGCTGGGTTCCAGGCTGGGAAGTCCCAGCTGTGTCACCAGGGAGCTCTGCGTAGGTGTATGAGGGGCCAGACTGGTGCCCTTGGTCACGATTCCCTGGGCACCTTGGGAGCCTCCCAGGAGGGGGTGAACTGACCAAGAGTGAGATATGGCTTGCCTTGGCATCTGCCTAACAACATCTGATGATGCCTGCCCCGCTTACCCCCCAGCCTCACAGCACCCACCAGCTCGTTGGAGGCCTGAGGAGGACTGCAGCGCGGGAAGGCGAAGGGCAGAATGTCCTTGGGTGACACAGAGAACCGGCTGGGATAATCGTCTTGACCGATCTGGGGCAGAGGGTATCTGGAAGAACTGTTGTCTGTAGGTGAGAAACAAAACAGCAACTAGGGAGCTGTTCAGGTGTTTTTGAGGGAAGCCACTATCTCTAGTTACATATTTGCCATACACGATTTCAAAAAGAATACGTGTGTATGTATGCAGTCCCAATTCTAGTTTCCTCTTTGTTCTTTACTGAAAACTTCCTCAGATTTAAAAAATTAAAAAATTATTTTACTTTTACTTCCAAAAAACTGAAATTTCTAATTAAAGTATCTCTAATGAACATTCTTTATCTTGTCAAAGCAAAGAAAAAGATTAAATTAAGCAAGCATATAAAGACATTTTACAGATATCCATACATAAATCAGTAAATTTTACATTAAAAAAAAAGTTTATTAGAAACTTCCATACCAAAGATAAAAATAATATAGGAGGAAAAAAACAAAGAATAATTAAAATGCAATCAAATAAAAAAAAATACCCATCTGGACTTTTAAGGAGAGGAAGGAGAGGAGAGGTTGATGCTAGGGGAGGAGAGGCAGCCTGAGCCTGCCTGGGGGCGAGGACTGAGAGCGCAGGAAGGGTTTGGTAGGATCTGCATACAGCCAAAGATGGGGAGCATGGTGACATGGCCCATGGGCTCCCAGAAGCTACTGAGGGTGGGCCTCCAACAGCCCTGGTCAACCTGGGGGTCAGGGGATTGGTATTTCTTTAAATAGCAAAGATAAACAAGATCAAGAGTGTCATGTGCAAAGCTAGACAACATCAGGTGCTGCCAGTCAGTCAGTAAGTGTAAATGATGGTGATCCTGGCTCTCTGGGGACGAGAGAGAACAGAGGGCACAAACAGGGGGTTGGACCCTGGCCAGATTTCACAGACATTAGTTTGACTGGGTTGGTCAGCCTTGCTTACTATCAACTGTGCAGGTATTTCAGCCAAACCTGTGTGGAGGTCTAATTTATGTCATGTGATATGTTGAATAATGGCCTCCAAAGATGTGTACATTCTAGTCCCCAGAACCTGTGAATATGTCACCTTATATGATGAAAGGGCCTTTGCGGGTGTGGCTGTTAAAACTTCTGAGAGGCGGACATGGTCCTGGGTCATCCAGGTGGGCTCAGTGGAATTACAGGATCCATAAGGAGCAGGAAGGAGGGCCAGAGCCAGAGGAGTTGTGACAAGTGGAGAGGGGTCAGTGATGTGAGGAAGGGGCATGGAGCCAAGGGACGCAGGCAGCCTCAGAAGCTAGAGAAGGCCAGGAACAGACGCCCCCCTGGAGCCTCCAGAAGGGACCAACCGTGCTGGCACCTTGATTTTAGACTTCTACCTCCAGAATTGTAAGATAATAAATATGCCTGGTTTTAAGCCATTAGGTTTGTGGTGATTCGTTACAGCAGCCATTAAAAAAAAAACTATACATGTGATTCATGAAAATATTTGATTCCTACACAGCTAACTTCCTCATAAAGCAACCTCATACTCAGAGGACTTACTGTCTGAAGCATCACTGTACTTCACAGCTGCACTTTACCTTGTGCTATGGACTGTCTTGCTCCACTGAGCTTTCTTGTTATGATCCCTCTGTTCATGTTACGAATAGCTCCCAGCATGTGGAGTAATCGTCGATGAACCATGATCTGGAATTAGAAAGAGTAATGATTTTAAATCATTAATTGGTATATGCTCGTCTTAGCATTCAGTTTCATTCACTTTCCCCAAACATATGTAAGGGCTGAGGCCACTGCTCTAAGTCAGAATTCACAAGGAGAGAGGCACACTGCCCAGGCTGAGGCCACTGAGACTGCACCGGCTGGGCAAAGCCGACTTACTCATTTGAATACAGAAAAAGACTGGGTTGTCATCTGGCCTTGTCCCACCCAATTTATAAGCCCTGGTTTTCTGTTTCCAGAGTGGAATGACTAGTCTTCATTCTTTCTTTTTGATGCCCCCACCGTGTTATTTTCAGAGTTGAGAGACAAAGCAAGAGGACGATTATGTACAAACAGAGCCGTGGTGCTAACTGTATATGGTGGGCTTTGCATTCAGAGCAGAGGCTGCTCCCTGGGCACCGGGCTGCTGCTGAAGGGCCGCCCACCCCGACTAATGCTCCTCTTCATGCTCTGATTTTTCCATATAACAAATATATGAAGTGGCTTCCCTGTGGTCAGTTCTGTTCAAGGTACTATAGACACAGTGCAGAGCAAACAAATGTCCTGCCTGCACTGAGCTGATGGTCCCAGTGTGTGTTGGGGGTGGTTGGGAGTGGGGTGGTGATAAACCCTCATAAGACAAACACCATGAAGAAAATAGAGAGTAAATGCACCAGGACACGACTGAGGGGCAGGAGTGGGGTGGCCTGGCCCCTTCTGCAAGGATAATTAGGGAAGGCCCCTCTGAGGAGGTGAGTTTTGATCTGGGACTTGAATGGCGAGGAGACAACGATCTTGGGAAGACAGTTCTGAGCAGAGGAACCAGCACACACAAAGACCCTGCTTCAGAAATAGGAGGCACATTTAAGAGACACAGAGAAATCCAGTAGGGCCTCGTGGCCTTGACAAAAACGGTGCACTTTATTCTACTGCAGTGGGAAGCCTTGGAGACTTTTCCCGGGGGAGAGGGATTACCATTTCTAAGCTTTGGGAATTCAACTCTGACTGCTGGGTGGAGGCTGTAAGGAGGGTCCAGGCAGGAGATGATGGGAGCCATGACTGAGCAGGGGAGATGGCTGGAAGTCATCAGGCTGGGGACATAAATGCACATTGAATTGATGGTACTTGCTGGGGAGTATGAAGAAACGACTGAGCCATCACTCAGAGCAAAGCACACAGCTGCTGGCGAATCTTTTTTCATGCTGGAGGGCTCGCTCCAGAATGGCCAGGTGGTCCCAGAGTGGGAAGCCAGCCTGGCCAGGCTCCGCTGCTGTTTGCCCACTGTCAATAGCTGTGCTTTTCTCCCTCCGAGCACAGCTTGGTGCTGCCTCTTTCCACCCTTTCTCCCCACACTGAGCACCCAGTGACCACATATGCAGAGTCCACCCAGACAAAGCCTCAGCAGGGACACCAGTCAGTGAGGGCCTTGGAGGTTAGCGAGGTGGTCACCAAGGAGGCAAGTGCTGCCTCTTTCTGCCTAGACTGTCCTCAGCCCAGGCTGAAAGCACTTCTTGTAAGACAACACATAACATAAACTTTTGGAGTCCCTTATACATATTCACTCCTTTAAGCTTCTCAACAGCTCTGTGAGACAGGTCTTATTGTTATCTTCAGTTACAGATAAGGAAATGGAAGCACAGAGGTTATATAACTTGTCCAAGATTAGAAAGCTCATTGGAAGCAGCACCAAGAATTAAAGCAGAAGCCTGCCTCCATAGTCCAAGTCTTGACCTTGTTCTCCCATGCCCTGCTCCAAGGCCGCCACACCCCAGTGGTGAGGACAAGAGATGGCCAGGCAGCAGAAGCTGCAAAAGGTACCCTGGGGACTACTGAATGCGGGAGTTTGCCAGGACTGCTTCTCGGGGGAAAGATTAAACTTGAGCTGGCCCAAAGGACAGCTGTGGACAGATGGAGGGGAGGTGGGATGGCATCTCAGCTGATGGTAAAGTACAGAAACACAGGTTGGCAGGGAGTAAGCTGGTGTGTTTAGAAGACGAGGACTGGGACAACATAGAGAATGGGACAGCTGGCGGTGTGTAATTGCAGCCAGACCAGGGCTCAGTGCATACTCTGTATTGACCTTAGAGGCTAGAAGGTTTTCACTTTATTCTAATCACAGCAAACCACTGGAGGCTGGAAATTTGCTGTGTGAAAGACCAGTGTGAGAGTGAAGAAGCCACAGTGATGAGATGACACACTTTGAAGGGGGAAGCCATGGGCTGACGTTAGAGACAAGATCCTATAGAATTCTCCATTATTCTTTCTAGAAATAATGAATCAACATTCAGTTGTTCTAGAGATATCACATGACCCAGCAACTCTATTCCTAGGTATATACCCAACAGAACTAAAAATATGTCCACAAATTTATACTTAAATGTTTGTAGCATCATTATTCATAATAGCTAAAAAGTGAGAACTCACCTGTTTCAGTGGATGAACAAATAAAATATCGTACATCCATATAATGGAATAGCATTCATTCATAAAAAGGAATGAAGTACTGATACATGTACTACATGAATGAACTTTGAAAGTATGTTCAGTGAAAGAAGCCAGTTATTAAGGGCCATATGTTATGTGATTCCATGCCTAGGAAATGTCCAGAATAGGCAAATCCAGAGAGGCAGAAAGTAGATTATTGGTTGCCAGGGGCTGGGAGATGGACATCAACTGCTAAGGAGAACCAGCCTTCTATTTACAGTGATAAAAATATTCTAAAACTATATACTGATGATGGCTATACAGCTCTGTGAACATACTCAGAACTACTGGATTTTATGCCCTTTACAAGGGTAAATTTTATGGCGTGTGAATTATAGCTCAATAAAGCTGTTATAAAAACTCATTTTTGGAGTTCCCGGGGCAGATGACTTTAATCCGGTGCTGAGACTCACCTTGCGTGCTGCTTGTTGAAACCGTTTTTGTGCCCTGAACCTGTTGACCCAAGTATTATTAATGAGTGGATCAAAATTGGGGTGAAATTCCTTGATTTTCTGTGGACATAAAACATAGGCACATTTCAGATTTAAATATTAACTCCTGGCATAAGCATTTAATAAAAATGTTTTAGAGTTTGATCCCAAATCAAGCTATTATTTATTTCTTCTGCCACTTGAGCATTTATTAAGCACTCTCAGTGTACAGAGAATTATGAGGAATACTTCTTGGGTTGGAGGCCAAAAGTGGGAGACAAGTATTCAATTTAAAGAAATGTATAGTCTAGTTAGGGGAACTCAAGCAAAAACACGTGATCCTAAGGAAGAAGAAAAGTCACTCAGAAATCAGTCCCACTTGGTGGGTGCTGGCACTGCCCCCAGAATTGAGAGGAGCAGAGTATATGGTCCCCAGCCGGAGAGGACTCTGCGGAGCCCGCCTGCCGAGCACCAGCCACCGGCCTGCACGCTGTGTGCTCAGGAGGGTGCAGCCTAGTCAGTGAATGGGAGGAGAGGGTGTCTGGGGTGTACTGAGGGCAGCCAGAGCCTCAGGATGGTAGGTTCTTGAACAGGGAGGGACACATTATGAAGAGAAGGCATCTGAAATGAACTAGTCCCACACTAGCACAGGCATAGGGAGCTGTAGAGGGGAGGGAGGAAGGGAAGATGTAAGTAAGAATAATCTGTTGGATTAGTTGAGGGTGAGACATGAAGGCTGAACCCTGGTATGGCCTTGTGGAAGAGCCACGGGCAAGATTTTGTGGCCAGATTAATTTGGGAGAGAAGAAAAGAGGTATAAATCATTCATATGTTGGCAAACTTAGAAAAGTGCAAACGATGGAGGTGGGAAGATGAGGAAGAATTTTTCATTGTTAAAATTAAACACTGGAGTTTTAATGAGAAACTATCACATAACTGAAGATACTCAGGCAGAGGGGCTACTGTCCCCATCTAACTCCTGAGGACACTGTGGAACTAAGGCTAGGAGCACTTTGCCCAGGTCCATAATCTGAGGTAGATCAGGGACCAGACATCCAGCCTTTGACTCTCTGTCTTGAATCCGTCCCCCCGGGGACAGGGGGCGCAGGACAGAGGCCCAGGGGCCCAGCTGGAGGACTGCAGACAGCAGCTGGAGAGCAAAGGGGAATGAAAAGCAGACCAAGGAAGGCAAAGTAAAGGGGCCGGAAGAGGGAGCCAAAGGATGAAACGTCACTGATTCCGACATTCATCAGGAGTTTTGATGCTTTACTTGGGAAAGGTAGTAAAAAAACACTCTCAAAATGCAAGCATATTAACATTAAAAAGGATTTCCATAAAATTTTGTTTAGCATTTTAAACAAGCATATGAGTTCCCAATAATTAGATTCCAAATAAAGGAAAGTTACCCACTTCTTCCAGATTGTGAACAATCCGTTTATGGTTGACTTCAGTCTTGAGTCGCTTAAATTCCTCTTCCAAAACAGGATCTCCTCTATCTAGCTGGGTTTTTTAATCATTAAAAATATTAAAATTGAATACAAAGGCACACAATTTTCTTTCTTTTAAAAACTGGTAGAAATCCATTAGGCAGTTGGTTAAACCCACCCATGAAATTCCCTTTGGGAGTTGGTGATGACAGAAGTAATTTAAAATGATCATTATAATTACAGTCACTGTTTAAACACAGGGAGTTTTTATACAAGCACAAACCCAGTACCTTCTCTTTAAAACTAGAGGATAGAGGTCCTGGAAATTATTTCTAAGGCATTTAAAATTCATACAAAGAATTTTAGGAAACCATGTAACCATGGGAATACAGAGATTTTATTTAAAATAAATTTAATGTTTCAGTGAAGTTTTAAACTTGTTGGAGCTGATTAACCAAGTATCAGGTTTTGACAAAAGGCAGGTAATTCCTCCCCGGTCCTGGGCTGTGGCCGCTGACGGGGTCTGCGCCTTCCCTGGGGTCAGCATCCCTGCAGGCCCCTCCCTTCACCCCACCATCTGCTTCCCCGGGGCCCCGGAGCCCTCTTTCCTATTCCCCAAGGGCCACACACCACTCCAGGGAAGGCTGGCTGGGCTGGCCTCACTGTCTACACTTGCCTGCCTCCATGGGAAAGGGACTGGGCATACTGCAAAAATCTGTTTGCTTCTGCCTGTGGTTTTATTATTTGTTTGTTAGGTTACTTCTAAAACTAGCCTGGCTTTTAGGTACACTGTTCGTGATGATTTTAAAAGACTTAATTGGAAAAAATCTATTCTGATCACCTTAGTAATACCCTGCTCAGAAATAGGAGAGCCATACTGTTGTCAGCAGGGGGGTGAGCTGGGGAACTCAGATGGGCGCCTGTCGCGGGAAGAGGAGTCGCCCTTCACATCTGCCCTTAAACTGTGCGGCTCTCTCGTTTCCTGCCTTGGGCTCCTGTCTTTCTCCCACTATGCACCGTCTTGGGATCACCACACTTGTTCGTGTGGTCTCTGTCTCTTCCTCTGTGCTGGGCATTCCCAAGTGTCTGTCTCCGGCTCAGACTTGTCCCTTCAGCTGCCACCTGGATGCCCTCCGGTTACCTCAGACTTAACATGTCCCTAATTAAACTTTTCTCTTTCCCTGAAGCCAACTTTTCCTTGATATTTGAGATCTCATTTAAAACCACTGACATGCACCCAAGGTGGAAACCTAGGGATCATTCTTCTTTCCTTACCCTTCATCCCTAATTTATCTACCAGTTGTAGCTCTATCACTGCACATAGTGCACTTTAAAGCATCTCTTAATGTTTCTGTGCCCCTCTGGACCTTCCTGAGGGCAGAGACAGTGGGTTATTCACTGGCACAGGATCTTACCGACAATAGGCATTCACTAAGTACATTTGCCAAAAGAATCAACAGTTGGGTTTGCCTGTAGACCAGATGCTGGCAGTCACAGCCTTAACGCTTACACGGACCTGGTCATGCCATGTCTGTAACACCTTCAGCATTCTATAGTGGGGTTAATGGCCAACACTTGATACTTGTTTTTAAAATCATGTGCAAAGAATCTGAACAACTCACTAAATTTAAATCATTTATGCCTAAATGCTAAGATTTACTAATGTAATGATTTTATATTCTTTTGTTTGTCTTAAGAAAATTAAGACAAATTTGTTCAAATATCTGGTTTGGACTCCAACCAGAAAGGAAATCTAGGAAGAAAAATGTATTCTATATGAGAAATATATTCATATCTGAATATATACATGTCATATGCACATTTTCCCCAGTCCTTTCTACCCAATGCACCCATTGTGTACAGCATTGAGTGTAGGAAACTCACAATCTCAAGCTTCAATATATGTGTGACTCCTGAACAGCGTCCCTCCAAAATCCCTATGTTGAAGTCCTGACCCCTAGTTATCTCAGAATGTATTTGGAGATACAGTTTTTAAAGAGATAATAAAGTGGGGTGGGTCCTAATCCAATGTGACTGGAGTCCTTCTGAGAAGGGGAAATTTGGACACAGAAGGAAGGCAATGTGAAGGCACAGGGTAAAAATGGTCATCTACAAGCCAAGAAGAGAGCAGATCCTTCCCTCATGTCCCTCAGAAGGAACCGACCCGGCCAACACGTGGCAGCCTCCAGAACTGACACAAAACATTTCTGTCACGTACGCCACCTAGTCTGTGGTGCTTTGTCAATGCAGCCCTAGTACACTAAGGCCACATGTGATGATTCCTCAAACCCTATTAATTAAGTCCCACCCTCTGGGACAGAACCCAAGCCAAGCCTGACTTGTGTTGTGCGCTGTGCTTCAGCCACTGTGGACCCACCCTGGTGTTCTCTAGACCTGTCCTGCATGGGACCACGTCTCTGCTGCTGTGGTGAGCCCAGGCTGTTGCACGGTCCTGCAGTCCCCTCCCTGAACCCATAGGTGCTGCCTTGGTGGCTCAGAGGTGGCTCCTTACCCTCAACCACTTTCCACATCTCTGTTCAGCTCCTTTGAGGGTCTCTGATTGGGAACTTTTGTTTGGGTCTGGTTCTGGCGGGGGTCCCAGTCACTGTCTCTGGGTCTCTCCTACCTTCAGGTCTATACATCATGGGACAGGTGAGTCTCATACCCAGAAGTCCAGTGTGAATTTGAGGCATTCCCTCCCTCTGAATTGAACGCCTTTGTCCTCTTTGCTACTTCTCAAAATTATACCATGTCTTCCAGCAAGTTTTCCTTCTAGATGAGTTCTCTCTCCTCTCTGGCTTCAGAATTCCTACAATACTTAGTAGAGGTCTCTTGTGATATATGTACAGCCAGTCTTGATTTATGGTTAACAATTAACTTGTCATCACCTCCTTCCCTCCCAGCTTAACTAGAAGTTTTCTTTCTCCTGATATGGCATCTTGCATATAGCAGGAATTCAAACATATTCTGTGAAATATCAAAGCAGCAATTCTGACCTTGTATTTGGTGTTCATTCTTTGACGATCTTCAGCAAGGTCTTTTCTAAATTTAAAAGACATATGATCTTTACCAAGGTGCACCTGCCTGGGGAGAAAAAACCAACTTCCAGAACCCATCAGAATATCAGAGTCAACTTCAGGATGGAATGTCTTAGCTATACTCCCAGGCTGAAAAGGGACGCTGAGATACTGGAGGAGACATCATGGGGGAGAGAGGTTGTAGAGACTTCAGCACAAAACCAAGATGAATAATGTGTTCTACAAATTGAAGCTTGTCTTCTCGTGACAAGCTATAATATTTACGAATAAAAAATCAGGATGCACAACAGCATTAGGGAAATGCAAATCAAAGCAAAATTCACACCCACTAGGATGGCAATGATGATGATGAGGAGGAGGAGGATAATAAGAAAATAACAGGTAATGCCAAGGTTGTGGAGAAATTGGAAGCCTTGTACATTACTGATGGGAATGTAAAATGGTGCGGCCACTGTGAAAAACAGGTTGTCAGCACCTCAAAAAGTTAAACAGAATTACCACATGACCAAGCAATTTTATTCCTTAGGGATACACCCAAGAGAAATGAAAAGATATGTTCACACAAAAACTTGTATATAAATGTTGACAGCAGCATTATTCACAATGGCCAAAAGTGGAAGCCACCCAAATGTCCATCAACTGATGAATGGATAAACAAAATGTATTATGCTCATACAATGGACTATTATTCAGCCATAAAGAGGAATGAAGTCCTAATAGACACCATAACCTGGATGAACCTTGAAAATATGTTAAACGAAAGAAGCCAGTCATTAAAGGCCATGTATTGTATGATTCCATTTTTATGAGACATCCAGAATAGGCAAATCCATAGATATAGAAAGTAAATTAGTGGCTTGCAGGGATTGGGAAGAGAGTGGGGTGGGAGTGACTGCTAATGGGTGCGGGGTCTCCTTCTGGAGTGATGCAAATGTTCTGGAATTAAGTAGTGGTGATGGTCGTACAACACTGTGAATATACTAAAATCCTCTGCATCGTATAAATGGTTTCAAACGGTGAGTTTTACGTTTTGTGAATTTTACCACAGCTAAAAAACCCTGATATGTAATGTGTCTATCATGGAACTTGGCACTTATTCAAGATAAATAGAAGCTATGATTTTAAAAGGGGAGGGGTGTCTGAGGACTATTTTAGATTAAAGGAGACTAAAGAGACATGAAAACTAAATAGAAATTGTATGATCTTTGCTTGGACCCTGGATTCTTCCTCTCCAAAAACAAAAAACAAACCCAGGTATAACAAACCATATTGGGCTATCTGGTTAGATTTACATGTAGGCTGATTATTATACTATTATATCAATGTTAAATTGCTGGGAAGTGATTATGGTCGTGTTGGAGTATGCCCTTGTTCTTAGGAGCTATGTGTCAAAGCTTTGGAGTGAAGCCTGAAGATACCGGCAACTTCCTTTCAAATGGTTACAGAACACAAGTGTGTGTGTATGTGTGTGTGCATGTGTGTGTGGAGAGTGTTAGGGGAGGGAGACATGGCACAATATTAACAATTGGTGAACCTAACATCAAGTGTTTTGGGTGCTACTGGCAGGTTTAAAATCTTCCAACAAAAATGCTGGGAGAAAACATTAAGTGAACAACACAGCATTCAAAACTGAATTTAGGATGTGACTTCAGTTTGTTCCAAAGAAGCATAGAAAGAAGGAAACACAGCAGTGTTAACAGTTGCATTACAGTGAACTTTTTTCCTTCTGCACACCTCAAACAGTATTTTTCAGGTTTTCTATAATGACCCCATCCATTTTTTACAATGGAGAAAGAGTGTTTTTAAATATGATTTCCAGTTACTTGGCATAGTTGCCATTAAACCAAGGTCAGACCATGAATGCAGACTTGGCTGCCACACCAGGTATATCTGTGCGGAATAGAGGGCATCCCCAACGCGAGCAGGGGAGCAGGATGTGGGACAGAGAGGAAGCTCTGCAACTCAGCCCGCCATCAGCCTGTCTGGGAAGTCTGGAGGAAGGGGCATGGACGAGGCGACCTCTCAAAGACCCTTCCAGGAGGCTGCTTTTTGGCTCAATTCAAGAGTTTCTCGAGTTTGCTTTAGCTAAGCATACACATGGACATGCCTGGTATGATCTGGTGAAGCACTGTGCACAGGGTTCCAAGGCAGGAGTCTCTCGGCTGAATTTTAAAACCTCCGCGAGGGGCCCTCCGCACCCTACCCTGCACTCCTGGGTCCCCTGAAGGTCCCTGAGGCATGTAGTCCAGGGCACAGGGGCTCATGGTCAGGAGAGAAGGGGTGCTGGCAGCAGAGGCCAGCAGGGAGCAAACATCCTGGCTTCTCCCACAGGCACTGAGCCCTGCCACTGTCCACTTACCCTGTGGAAAGAGCATGATTTGGTCACACTCATTTATTCCCAACAGTAACTTCATTCTGCAATAGCTCGTCCAGTGAAGGAGAGAGAATAATCAAATTTTTCAAAGGGCATAAAAAGTTATTACATTTCATTGTGTCTCATTTATAAAAAGCCATTACTAAAAACACTATACTGTCACTTGACAAAAATAATTGCTCAATATTTACCACTTAAGGTGATTTTCGACCTCTTCGTAAGTATTCTGTCTGACTTTCTGTTCAAAGAGTGCTTCCTTCATCTGTCTTGTTTTTGAAATCTCATTGCCTTGGTCCAAAACTGAGGGCAGGAGCAAACAATGATTATGCCAGTAATCAAATCAGGGTCATTTGCTGAGGGAAAGGCACATTTCTAATGGCAAAACATAACAGCAGGCTAACTGAATTTTCTTGTTGTTCATAAGTAGTAAATGTGACAAGCAGTACTTCTTTCGTATTCTGCCCAGGGGCTGATTTATGGTAGATCAACTGGTTACCTTCTCTTAGTTCTTTAATCTTCAGTTTTCCTGGTTCTTGGTTTAAAACAGTTGCCACAGCAAATGGATTTGATAAATCTACTGGAAATCTCAAGTTCTGATATTCAATTTCCTGAGACCAAACCAGGAGGGAAAATTCATTATCTTGTTTCTCTATCATTCCTCCCACTGTGTTTGGCATAATGGTCCCTTTACCTTAATCTTTGGAGGCTGTGATTTGGCTGTTAGTCGGTGAAAACTTACACATGTCATTGCCTTTTCTGGAGGAACGTATACTTTCTTAGAAAGAGCATTTAATCTTTCAAATTCTTCTAATCTATTATTTAAAACAGATATTAAATTAGTGTATAATCCAGCAACTCAAGGTTCCTTGAATTCTTTTTTTTGGTTCTTCTGATGATTCCATAATTTACAGACCATTAATGACTATATCTAAACTGAAAATCAATCTGTGTGCTAAAATAGTGGTCTCCTGAAATAAACGCAAGGTCAGCATGCCAGAGTATAATCCTATATATTAAAATAGCTCATCAGTGGCTGTTTTCCTCACATCCCCAAAGAGCATAACAACTGAAAAACACAACAGGCTGAAAAATGCTCCCATGGTCTAGCATCATTCATTTCTAGGCTGTTGGTTTTCAATAGCTAGATTTACTACATTAAAAAAAAAATCTCACACTGACTTATCTTCCTAGCAAAAGAATGATTATGCCCACTGTTTTTAGTAAGATCTTTTAACAAGTAAATCAGACTAACATTTGAGATCTTTTCTGTCACCGAAAACTGCCTTTGAGCATATGTAGGTATAGACAGTGCTGGTAACACGACTACAGAAGCTGACTGAGTTATTTATTACAAGACACTGTAGAACTATGTTATGCTCACAACTGCTCCCTATGAAGCATTTCTTTAAGGATACGTGAACACTTGTTTTCCAGGATTACATATGTCCTTGATACTACAGAAATGTGGTAAGAATATGCTAACATTCCTTCATACTGACAGTCAATATGCGCTGCCTGAACACCTGCTGAACAGGCCTCACTGCACAACGTGGGTGACATGCTAGCAATCTCAAGTTGCGCATGGCCTATGGAAGTGTGCCTGAAAGGTCCATGCATGGGAGGACCTGTCCTTTGGTGAGACACACACTGACATGCTGTGATGTGCAGGGATGAGGCACTTGGTTAGGGAGTGAGCTGGGGCCCAGCATCCACATCTCAACAGAGTGTTCAGATCTGCTTTGAACAGGAGAAAACAAAAACAGAATTTTGAGGGTGTTAAAAAACAGTCTCCTTAAGAAATCTAATTGCTAGTACTGACAATGGAAATGAAGGGGCCCAAGAAAGTATATAAACTAGAGTTACACATAGAGTTTGGCAGTGTCACATTTAGGACATGAGTAAATCCATCACATACCCTACCCAAAATGGAAAAACAGCCTATGAAACTTTCAGAGAACACTGCAGGCAGGATAATTTTTTTCCCCTCACGATGGAACTTATATATTATAGTACTATTTGCAGTCTGGGGACAGGCAGGTCTTGAGACATAGTCCTTGAGAACATCGAGTGCACTAAATAAAATATTAGACTCTAGCTGGGAAGCCAAAACATACTAGTTTAGAAATAGTATACACCTGCATTTGCATGGTGCTTGTGCCATACAATGTGTATTTAAGAACATGAATATTTAAGAAGGATACAGAAGTAAAAATCCCACCCAAGTGATGTCTTTAAGAAAGCTGTTTGTGTATTGCAGAACGTGGCATAAGGTGGCAAACAGCATTTTGCTCAGCCAGTTTATCTACACCAGAAAAATTAGCATTGTTTTTTCTTTATATCCAATGCTACTTCTTTATGGCCCAAGTAATTTTATTTCTACTATGGTTGCTTGAAGGATTTGGGTTCAGGAGGCCACACTAATATTCTACAGCTGACTTAGGCTGTTTTGAATTTTCAGGAAGAAAATCATGATATAAATATTTAATAAATCATGGAGTTCATATTTTGATGTAAGGTTGTTACTCAACTTTTAATAGCCTAATGATGTTACTATGGGACGTATATCTATACGTGAAGGGAAGCGAAGGAAAACCAAGCTATTTCTTCATCGTTTATCAACATATTTGTAAGAATTTCCAAGATTAGTACTTACACTGTGACAAATTTTCTACTCAACTTTTATAAAAATCATTCATATTAGAAAAAACCTAATCTTAACTAGATACATTGGGATATAAAAATACAGGCTCACATTAAAATGGAAATAGAAGTTCAGAAAAAAATTTGGTGGTAACTTAAAACTTAGTCCCATTTCTCATCCACACCCTGACTTGAACAATGATGGTACTTTAAAAAAACCTCCCATGACACAGCTGCATTTCTGCCTTTAGGTCAAAGTCACTTGTCGTACATGGCTTCTACGACAGCAGCTCCCCTGTTGGGGGTATCTTCAGGGTATGGACTATTTCCCATGGGCTTTGCAATGGACACTGGCCACAGCAGGCATTCAATTAATTATAATGTTAAATTTTGAATAGGTAGCAATATATACATATGGTCAAAAATTCAAACAGCACACCAGTAGTAATCAGTGACAGCAAATATCCCTCAAAAGTCCCTTTTCTCAGTCATTTCTACCCTTCTTGGCAGAAGCAACTACTGTTGCAAGCATAGAGATAGTCTATGCATTACTGTTATATTTTAAAGTGGATTTCATGAAAGTTCATCATTTAAGTAAGTTTTTGATGGCATTCTATCACAAGAGAGAAAGGATAGCAGAAAGGAAGACTTAGGTTTTTAAAAAAATTTTAAGAATAAACAAAAAAAAGCAGCCATACTTTAAAGCCATGTTGGGATAACAGGTTCCAGTAAAGACACATTCGTATGGCTGAGAGTTGAACTGTGAAATCCATAACTGCATTTTTATTTGTGCAGTCCCATACTGAAAGGGTGTAAACTTAATGGTCACATTCATCTTCCCATTAGCTGGAATTATTCCTGAGAGGAAAAAATGAGAAAACATGTTACTTTCTCTACTTGTAAAGTCCAGTAAAAGAGACTGACACACACACGCAAATATGGTCGTCCTATAATAAGCACAGGTGTTTCTATTATCTTCATTTGGTCTTTTCATTAAATACACATGAATCAACTTCCACATGTTTACACTGATCTCATTTACCAGTTACTACTTGAATCCTTTATATTTGATCATGTCAGTTATATAAATACATACATATCAATCAGCATTAGTGAATCAGAAATGAATTTCCAGAACTATAATCTTTAAGCTAATTATCAGATGTCAATGTTAATGCTGTAAGCAAGGAAAAGCTAGGAACACATCTAAAAGTTTCTGTCCAAAAAATTCAGGTCCTGATATTTTTGTGTAATATGTTTTTCTCCTTTCAAATGGGCTCCTTCAGGATGGGCTACTGTTCTCTCCAAAGTCAAATATCCCGCCATGCCTTTTTCCTCCCTTGTACCTCTGGTGCCAAAGGGTTAGAATATAGGAAGTGCTCAAAAAACGTGAAAAGAAAAATTAAAGGGAGAGAGGGAAGGCAGAGGATCAATGTACTAGGTGTGAGAATGGCAGGTGTTCTCTCTGACTTCCACTGAAGGTTCTCTGGATTGCTTTCTAGATGATTCCTCATGCCCCTGTGCCTCTGGTCTTTCCACTGTCCCTGCAGAAGACTGACCACCTTCCCTCACAAATGCTTGGCGTACTCTCCTTCCCATCTACGCCCTCCTTGGAGTCTTGTACCACTCTCTCCCTCGTTCTCTATGCTCAGTCACGTGGACCCTTCATTCAGCCATTCAAGTAGTCACCCAAGACTGACCACTTACTGTGTGCCAGGCACTGTCTTAGGCACTTGAGAAACAGGAATAAACAAGACAAAGTCCCAGATCTCACAGAGTTTACACACTAGTTGGGGGTAGCAAATACAAAGAAATAAACAAATGAGTATAAAATACAAAGTCACATTATGAATACCAATAAGACAAATAAAGCAGTGTATGCGGAGGCAAGCAAAATCTGACGTGCTATTTGAGATTAGGGTGAACAGGAAGGTGAGGAAGTGTTCCGGCTGAGACCTGGAGGAGGAAAGGGGCCTTTGCTCTAATCTTCAGACACAGGGCTCTTGCTGCCTCAGTACTTGCTATTCCCTCAACCTAAAGAGCCCTTTCTCCATATCTTATATATATTTTTTATCTTACTCTTTGAAATTATCTCTTTACTGTCTGCCTTCACCTAGATTCAAATGTAAGTTTTACAAAAGTAGGTGCCTGCTCATTACTGTGTTCCCAGCTTAATAAATGCTGGTTGAATGAGTGAATGAACTCAAATTTCAAAGCTTATGTCAGCCTACATATTACATGAAACTCATGACTCTCCATCCAGAACAGCCTTTACTCTCCTAAACTTCCATCAGCCTTCACTGATCATGTGCTACCTGAATTGTTACCTTTCAAAGTTTGTAAGTCTCTCAACTTGACTGCAAGCTCCTAAGGTGGACACCAGACTCCCAAAGCTCTTTTTTCTTCTAGGGTCTCTAGTACAGTGCTTCAGAAATAGTTATTTGCCAATTCCTGTGAACAGAAGTCAAAATCTCTAAGTGACACCCACTAGTGACTTGGAGAGCTCATTGCAAGGAAAAGTGAATCAACTGAAAAGCTCAGTTCCATTGTTCAACCTAGATCCGCTGGATAGAGACTTCATGATGTCCTGGAGTTCAATACCTTGACCACACAGTCAAAAAATGCCTGCAATTCACTGGGGGCTTGTTACTGAACACATTCTACTGCTTCTACTTCACCTCATTGACTTTAAAAATAAGAACAAGCTCTGGAACAAGGACTCATGTTTGCCTTGACCTGGCTGATTTATTTTTAAATCCTCCCAGCTCAGACCGCATACATAAAGCACAACAGAGGTGCAGCCTAGCAACCGGAGCACGCTGCTTTTTGCATTAGCAGAGACGCCAGTCAGCACAGCTCTGCTGATGGAACTTGGTCTCAGCTGACTGTCAAATGTTAACAACTATAAAAGGTGTGCCAAGCAGTCACAGTTTACTACTTAGCAAAAACTAATGGTGGGAGAAAGGAGAGCAGGTTTCATGTTTTAAAAGTGAGAAGGGCATCCAAATCATTGCTACTTCATTTAAAAAGATCCAAGACATGATTTTATGGTTTCAATCTAATTTCATCTGGGGCCACTATCAGATCACTACCCTTAACATAACCAGGGATAATGTTAAATCACAGGGCAGGGAAGCGAGTAAGGCCGGCAGAGAGGAGAGAAACTCTCAGATATAAACTACAGGCTAAGAAAGCCCTAGTTTATCAGTAAAATGAGTATCATGAAGAAAATGTAACAGCACTGGAAAATGCTATAATGCTCAGTGAGGTTATCAGAAAATAGCACTCTGTCTTTGCCTTGATTACAATGATACAAACGTACATAAATATCAGCCATAAGAAAGAAACAAATTCTACCATTTGCAACAGCATGGATGGAGCTAGAGGGTATTATGCTCAGTGAAATAAGTCAGGCAGAGAAAGACAAATACCAAATCATTTCCCTCATTTGTGGAGTATAACAATGAAGCAAAACTGAAGGAACAAAACAGCAGCAGACTCACAGAACCCAAGAATGGACTAACAGTTACCAAAGGGAAAGGGACTGGGGAGGATGGGTGGGAAGGGAGGGATAAGGGGGAAAAAGGGGCATTACGATTAGCACACATAATGTAGTGGGGGGGGACACGGGAAGGCAGTATAACACAGAGAAGACAAGTAGTGATTCTATAGCATCTTACTACGCTGATGGACAGTGACTGTAATGGGGTATGTGGTGGGGACTTGATAATAGGGGGAGTCTGGTAATCATAATGTTGCTCATGTAATTGTACATTAATGATAGCAAAAAATAAATAAACAAAATGAACATTTATTATTTTGTAACCTATAAAAATTAATAAACCAATCAATGTAAAAAAACAAAACAGAAAGACTCACAGATACAGACAACAATCTGGTGGTTGCCAGAAGGGGGTGGGGAATAGGAGAAATAGGGGAAGGGGATTAAAAGGTACAAACTTCCAGTTATAAAATAAATATAATACAAGGATACAATGTACAGTAAGGGAACATAGTTAATAATATGTAACAGATTTGTATTCTGACAGATGGTAGCAAGATTTATCTGGTGATCAGTTTGTAATGTACATAAATATTGAATCACTATGCTATATACACCTGAAACTAACATGACGTTGTATGTCAACTACATTTCAATAAAAAAAAATTTTTTTAATGCATAGTTTTTGCTTTGAACACTTATTTGTTGGACAAAGTACATTATTTGTAGTGATGAAAGACCTGGAAAGAAATGGATAACTACCCAAACATTTAAAAACAAAAGTATTTTAGTGTTCACTGCAGACCACTGTAGACAGATATTTAAATCCAAAACCATCGAGAGACAGAACCTGGAAAGCAGAAATCACTTCAAGTGGAGATTACACTTTCAAAAGTCCTGAGCAGTGCTGGGATTTATATCCTTTAAGGGCACGCAAAGAAAGACAAACTGTCCATACAATGCATGAGACAAATTCATTAGACTATTCTCTAAAATTCTGAAAGTTTTGGAAGAAATAATATTCCCATTTTATTTGAAATTGAATTTAAAGATGAATTCACAACCAAGGATGTACCAAGAGCCAAAAGTAGAATTAGAATGGATTAACTCCTTATTTCAAGGTTTGATCTTGGAAGAAATTTATGTGGACACTATTATAAATTATCTGCATGATACAAATGATCCCAAAGTGTCCTTATTCCCAAGTGCGTGATTCCAATTTACGTATGTATACACAAAATGTGTTACTGTTACACATTTGAAAACACCATATTCAAATGTGGTTTATTCTCTTCTATAACTTGAGGCCTACTCTCCAAATCCTCTTTGATCTGAGAACTCTAAGGAAATTGGAAACTTGAAATCTTGACTCTTCTTACCTGATGTTGGCTTAATTGTAAAGGCTTGATGAGACTGAATCAAAGTAATATGAAACTCGAAATCTACAGGGCAGCTGCACTGCAATGGAATAACATACTTTTTACTGCAAAAAAAAAACCAAAAACAGAAAACATTATTTTTTTTTATAACTAGACCTTTTGGTATCAATGACTGGACTCAGGTTATATAATAAACAACCACAGCAATGACTATAGTCAGCACAGACGCGGTAATTCCCAGGAGCCAGCAGGACCAGGATTCCGTGCAGGCTCCCACACTCTAACACCCCTGTCCTCGCTGCCTCTTGAGAGCTGTCAGGTTTCTCCAGTGGGTACTCACAAAGGCGAAGCAGAAAGCCTGGGAACACCCTGCCATTACAGAGCTTGGAATGAGACCACACTGAAGAAATCACAATTGTGCTTGTGCTTGATGAATGAGCTAGAGACTCCTTACTTGGTTAAAAGTCAAACCACCAGGAGAGAATCTGGAGTGAATTCTGTGTATTCAGAAATGCTCTCTCCTCTGAGACAAAGCCAACTCCTAATTAAGCTTGAGGTTGTTGTTTATGGCATCTCCAGAGTCGCTGTAGGGTCGCATTTCTGAGAGCCCCCAGCTTCTCCTAGCATCCTCTCCTTCTATGGGGCCCAGCGGGTGGGCCAGTTTGCAGGCTGAGGGAGGCCTGCAGGAGAGGAGGCCCCTGCCCTCACCTGGCATCCTGAGCAGAGCTGGGCAGGTGCACTGGGCCTCTTCAGTAGCAGCCTGATCAGCCCCGCCCTCTGTCCCTGCCTGCCTCTGTACCTCCTCCTCCTCCACCTTCCTGCCCATCACACCTTCTTGCCCATGGGCTGGTCAACTGCCCTTCTTCCTCACATTTCCCAGTTCATACTCCCGGGCAGAGCTGCCACGCCAGCTGCCTTCTGGAAGGCGCCTGGCCCAGCCTACTCTGTCTGGGGTCTTTTCCCATCAGGACCTGCTTCCTTACCTGCCCAGGGCCTGTCTTCCTGGGAGGCTGTAAATCCTACAAAGCAGAGCTAAGCCTACTTGCTTCTCCAGCCTAATCTCAGCAATATCTTGAGTCCAGAACAACTAAACATTCAACAAATATTTGTTGGAGCAAAGTGAAATAACTCTTCTTTGGCAGAAATTTTGGGGACATGGTGCAGTTTAAATGTGGTTTTAAAACTTATGCCAAGAACATTTTTATTTGGCTTTCAATTGATTACATTTTAAAAATACATGAAATAATTTAATTGTAATGGAAAATGTAGAGAATAATTGGATAAAGATCCCTTTATCCACTACCAAGTTCTACCAAATTTTTTCTTTGGGTAAATCAATGTTTTATTTTCAAACAAAACATAGCCAAATACTTAAAGCTTTCTGTACACCTCTCCCCTGCCCTCTGCTTCTTCCTCCCTCCCCGGGCAGAGGTGGAGGTAACCTCTACCCTGTATTCACTGTCTATCATTTGCATGCATTTTTGTAATATCATTATATATGTATGTACCCATAAAATACATATTATTTGTTTTCAACAGTATTGTCCTAAACTTCTGATTTTACTCAATACTATGCTTTTGAGATTTTTCCATGATACATCAAGTTCTGTTCATTTGTTTTGACTAGTGATGAGTATTATACTGTATTATAATATATATTATTATTATGAGTATTATATGATGAGTATTACATTATATGACTGTATCATCCTCATCTATCTACTCTCTTGCTGAAGGGCATTTAGGTCATTTGCACTTTTCCTTATTGCAGTGTGGCAGTGACAATCCTTGTGTGTAACTCCTTGCACATCTGTACCAGAGCTACTCAAGGTATAATTGAGAAGTGCAATTGCTGCCTGGCAGTAAAGTAAAAATACCAGCTTTACCAGAAGATGGCCAAAATGCCCTTCAAAGCCCTTTGCCAATTTATACTTCCACTAGCTGAACATGAGTTCCTGTTGCTTACCAACACAGGATTTTCAGACATTTTAACTTCCTTCAACCTGATGGGGTGAAATGGTGTATCTCATTTTATTTTCATTGATGTTAAGCTTCTATTCATATGTATCCATTTGAGCTGCTGCTTCTGTGACTTGCCTGAGCATATCCTTTGCCCATGTTTCTATTAGGCTATTCTCTTCTTATTAATTTGTAAAGTCTAGATATCAATTTTGTTAATTATATCCATTGATATACATTCTAGATAAGGGTCATCATACAGAGTACTCTCTTTAGCCAACAGCAAGATGAAAACTTCATTAAGTTTTTAACCAAACCCATAAATCCTGTTCTATATCAGGTTCTACTAGAACTATGCAGTCCATCTTAACTCTCTGAGATGATTCCTAATTCTGAAACACAGGGTACATAAAGGTCATGACATTTTCCAGGCAGTTTAATTTAATATGCCCCACTGAACAACAGCTGCTATACTACACTGGATAGGTAAAACTCATGTTACAAGTTACACATGCCCCTCAAGATGTAAGTAGTCTTGAGTAATGGTCCATGTGAAGCGCTAAACTCCCACACATGGTCTCTGAAGATTAGGCCAGTGACTCCCAACAGCCACATGGCTAGATATATGGTCCTCTGCCAGTAACCCTAGGGGGCTGCTCAGAGCTCTCCAGCAAGGTAAAGATTGCCACTCAAGTGTCTTCTACGGAAAGCTGTATGTTAGCATTTTCCTAAACTAAAACAAAAAAAACCTTCCGGAGCTTTTTACATATGCCCAATTATCAACTGACTTCAGAGCTCTGATAATTCCCATAGAAAAGGTGTCAGGGTTTTTGTTTAATGATGATTGCATGAAGCCAAGTTCCTGATGCATTAAACAATCTGGAAAAACAAACAATTCCTTAAGGGCACAGATTTGCAAGTACCTTTATTCAGAAGCAGACAAAGCAGTGCAAGTCTGGAATCACTGAACTTTGCTTTCATTGCTATTTTCATATTATGGATGTCAAATTAGTACAGATGGCACCATGATCATAAACCAAGGACAGTCTAGATGCATTTGGGTCAAAAGGAATCTTGGCAAATACAAAGTTTAGTTTATTTGGAAGTTTCTCATCTTTGAAGAAACAGGATCCCATTAGATTATGGACTTGAAAATTCTAAACACAATTGTGAAATACCATTAAAACGGATCTACAATGAAGAAGTATGAATAAATGTACAGATCTTGTGCTTATTATTCCTCAGAAACAAATAGGAGTCTGAATTAAAGTACTTCTGTAACTTGGAGGAAGCAGCCAATTAAAATATTATAGAATTTACCACTTTTGGATGTAGCCACAACTTTTATCCCTATTGCTTTCTACTTAAACATTTTATCAATATGCTAAGCCTATGTATAACAATACATTAAGCACTTAAAAAAAACAATTCTTTTGTTTGGATAAACTCCAACTCAAACTTTTTAAATACTAGATATATGATCATATAGAAATTATAGGCCTATTAGAAGATGAGAGTACAAATTTGCCTTATAGAAAGTGAGTATTATAAAATAATATAGATTCAAACTTCTTTCTTATCTGTTTTCTAAACAAATGCTAGTAGAGGGCTAGACATTATGTTAATTTCCAGTTCATTACATAATATTTGCTTTTACCTTACTCTGGTGTTATTTTTATCACTTACCCTAACATTTAACACTTTGTTTGTCAAAGGAGTAATAAAGGATTTTTTTGAGAGAAAGAATGATCTTGTGAACTTATTGTAGATGTTTCCTCCCTAAGTTTCCTTTCTATTATAGACAAATTTCCTCCCTAGTTCAACAATCTCGAAGTCTAGAGAGTGGAAGGAGCAAGCCATCTTGCCACAAAAAGGATTTGATTCCTTTTTGGAGAATGAAGGTGAACTGGCAAGGAGCACAAGAAATGCTAACTTATTACATGATGCTGGATTCCAACAGTACGACAAATGAGCCAATTAGCTATGATGCTTGTATAAATTTGATGGAAGCACCACCAAGGTAAAAGGAAGCCTCCCCACAGAGACACACGGATAATTTAAATTATAACACAGACTGTAACATGCCAATTTAGTAGGATTTCTTTGTCAACTGCTCATTAATATAAAACTCATTTATAGATCAAAAGATGTGGACAGCAGTGATGTGTCTGTGTAATATTCTTTCCCTTCCAGAAGTATGGAAGACTCATATGAAAAAAATCAAGTCTGGGAAAGCTTTGGGATTACACATAATGGCAGTTTTAAAACAAGTTTATAAACTCAACACTCCCATTAGAAGTGGGAGTCTAAGTCTCTTTCTTGGAATCTGGGCTCTATGAACACCTAACTACTAGAATATAGTGGGAATGATGCTGCACTCCTTTCTGACGGCCAAGTCTAAGAAGCTGGCATGTTCTGCTTCTCCTGGGATACTCACACTAGAACCTAGTTGCCTTGTTGAAAGGAAGCCCAAGCAGCCTGTGGAGAGATCTATCTACATGGACAGGACTGAGGCTTCAAGACTTTGCCCAGCTGAGCTCTTAGATGAATATCCAGCATATGAGTGGGCCATCCTGGAAAGTGGATCTTTCAGCCTGCAGCTGAGCAGATCCAACTGATTCTACGTGGAAAAGAGCTGAACCTCCTCCACTAAGCCAGCCCAAGTTGTAGATCCATAAGCAAAGTAAATGATTGTTGTTATTTTAAGCCACTCTTTCTAGGGTGGTTTGTTATACAGCAATAAAAAATGGATGCAAACAGCATTCTTTCACCTCATTTCTCCTTTAGTGAATGATTACTTTATTCCATTTCTGGTTGCAATTTTAACTTGGCACTTTTAACATCTTTTTTTTTTATAACTGCTATTAACATGTACCAGTCACTGTGCTTGTATTTCAGTGAACTCTTCACAACCCTATGAGGTAAGTACTATTAGGGTACCCATTTTATGGATAAATAAACTGACCCCATAGGGAAGTACAAGGCCACACAGTTAATAAGAAATGAGGTGGAATTTAAAGGCAGGACCTCAGAACTTGAGCTCTTAACTATTGTACTGTCCTACATCTCCCAGGTCTCTAACATTAAGGACTAGCTAATAACAACTCATTGTTTATCCTACAGTCCTCTTTTCTAAAGAGAGTCTCTTGGAACTTACCCCTCTGTGCATTAGGTGTTGAGTTTTTTAAAAAGTATTTCCTCTAATTAGACCAGCAACAACCACGGCCTATAGAATCTCAAGACCTTTCCTCAAACGTTAGCAATCTTCTCTCAAGTACTGGTATGTACCGAGAGAGAAAGGGACAAATCTGGGGACTGGCCAGTTATTTTCCTTTAAGTTTTAGGTGTAAGTTGCCATATTCAGAATGTGACAAATAAAAACAGACAGAAATCAGACATAATGATTAGGTGCCCAGTAAACCAGACACCCAAACCCCCAGACAAGCAGGCAACAGCTTGAAAAGATATGAGGAGCTGAGGGTAAATTACATTTCAAATTTCAAAGTATGCCCTTTTATCTAAGAATTTATGTTAACGTTAACTTTCATATGCTACTTATCTTATTTTCAAAGACACAATTAATCTCAATGGGAATGGGGCCTCAGACCAGAAGCAGAGCAGATGCTTAATGATACAGTCAAATAAAGACAAGCACAAATGCACACAACAAAATGTTCAAGGAACAGGCATGTAATTATTTTTACCGAGAGAGTTAAAGCACTCTCATTTTAGACTAAGCGTAGACCAATATTAGAGGCCAAGCCAATACAGTTAAGGAGTCAGGGAGAGCCGATGTGTTTCTCTTGCTGGCCTAGCTTTCAAGCTCCTTTCCTGCCCTTGGTTCATTCCTTCCTCAAAGTCACTTAGTCCTCCCTATCGGCAAAGCCACCCTCAACTCCCACCCTCACCATGCCCTTGTAGTTTAGGAAAAGAAAGAATTCTGGTGGAAACACTAGGGAACAACCAGAATTAAATGAGCTCTCCTCTGCATACTTGGTACAAGTAAACTTGGTAATTTTCACTGGGGGCGGGAAAGGATCTGAATTCAAAAAAAGTTAGAGGTGACAATCTGACATGTAGAGATATGTATCCTATTCATATTTTTAAGACATCTTTTTAAAAATTGTGGTAAAATGTATATAACATAACATTTACCATTTCCACCATTAAGTGTAGTTCAGTGGTGTCTAGCACATTCACGTCGTTGTGCGGCCATCACCACCACCATCTCCAGGACTTTCTCATCTTACAAACTGAAACTCTGTCCCCATTAAACTCTCCACTCCCCCTCCCTCAGTCCCTGGCCACGGCCATACCACTTTCTGTCTCGGAATTTGACTCCTCGGAGTGCCTCATATAAGTGGAATCATACAGCATAAAATACCTTTTAAAAATTAAATACTGACTTCACATAAAAATGAAAGTATTAACATAAATAATAAATGTTACAGAAAATAGCACCTTACAACTCACTAGAACTGCAGACAATATGGGATAATGTGGGGTAAAGGATGAAGGGCAGGGGGCCTTGTTTGAGTGAGAGCAGCGCCTGCGGGGCGACCAGAGAACCGCAGAACCGCTGGGAAGAACGGGAAGAACGCCCCATCAAAGGGAAAGGAAGCACACGGAGTGCGGCGAGGAGGAGGGAACGGACCGTGTGGACTGGTTCCTTTCTTTGCTGAGAAACAGCGCTCACTGGGAGGAGAGGATGCACTAAAACTGTGGATGGGCTTTTCTTCCTTCAGATCAGAGGGCAGAAGGCCCACGAGCTGACTATATGCAGGCCACACCTCCGCAGAGCTCCACGACCTACGGTGGCAGAAATGGTGCCTGGCCTCAAGCAGCAAGTGGGACACCAGCTGCCAGCCTTCTAGTCCTTGCAGCTTACCCATCAGCAATTATTAGAACAAAGAGCTCACTTGGCACTGGAATAAGAAATGAATTTTTCAAGCAAGGCAACTTAAATTCAAATACTTTTGGTTTTTAAATTGTAGTATATAAGACTCTAATGTAAGAATTCTTAATGAGAACTGTGGGACATATTTAAGAGAAAGCAGCTTTTGAAGGAAAAAGTCACAATCTAACTGGCTGCTACTCTATTCTAAATATTCTGACAAGCATTCAATAATCCCATTCTAAAACCCTGTTAAAAATGTGCACGCATGTGTGAGCGGCGTCACAGCCTGCGATGCTGGGCCTCAGGAGCAGCAGCAGTGGTGACGGGAGGTGGCAGCCTGCCCAGTGCTTGCGGTGAGACCTGACAGCTCTACAAGCCGAGCAGGGAGGAACAGCGCCCAGGAATCACTTTCAGGTCCCTGGTGTCTCCCCAAGACAGAAAACCATCCACAACTTTTGCTGTTGCCCACTCCAGGAATGTTCTTTGGGTAAAAACTGAAGCTCCTTATGTTAATTCTTAAATATTAGAATTGGAGACTGATCCCTGAGTACTTTTTATAACAGTATTTTCAAGTTTCTAATTGCTTAGCCCATGATACTGACTTGGGAATTTCATGTAAGTCACAAAATGTATATACTGTTGAATTTAATGAATCATCCCAGGAATTTATATAGACAAAAAGACCCTGAACAAGAAAAATACTCCACCTTTAATTACTGCCCCCACTACACAGTCATTTGCTGATCATACATTTGTGCCACTCCATCTCACAGCCCAGTGCAAATCAAGCAGCAGTTTTCTAAATCAAATCTGCACAAAATCTAAGGCAGAAAAGCAGAGTCTTACATGTTTCAAGCCAAGGCCTTCCTAAGGGCAATACTGCTTTCCCCATTTTCAGATTTTCAGCCTTTTCATCACTTTCTCCAGGAGTCAAAAGTCTAGAATTCAACATTTTGGGAGAAAGACTTAAGAAAAATAAAAATTTAGGCCTTCCATTCAAAGTTCCCTTTGTTGACTGTCTCAAGTTGGCATCCACTCCTGATAATTGAAAAGGGGAAGCTTTTGTAACCTTTCACTAATATAGACCCCTATGGTTTGGGGGCTGGATGATTTTATTTTCCTACTAAAATTTGTCAGAAAAGACTGGGTCAAGATGAATAACTAGATCAATACTAGGTTAGCAAAGGGATATTAAATGGAAGTAATTTTAATTATAAATATGGGAGAGTCTTCCACATAGTAAAAATTCAGGCCATTGTTAAGTGACAGTGGTTGTCTTATCTGAATAGCAATTTTGAAATAATTTTGAAATAGAAGTTCTCTACTGCTGAAGTAAAGAAAAAGTGTGCCAGTGAGGCCAAGTCACCCTTGTCAGAGTGGTTCCATAAAATGCTGCTGTTTCTTTAAATCAACTTTGACTTTGGGATACATAAAACAAGTCCCTGGTGTGAGTAAGGAGCGGGTTTCCCTTGGAGAGCTAAAAATACGAATTAATTCTCTTTGAGTAGGGTGGGCTTCAAATAATCCTTCTGAAGATCAATTGTATAGTCTTTTCCTGACACCTTCATTCTAACCCAGTGACAGCTTGGGCCCCTCACAAGGAGGCCTTTTATTGGCCCAGAAAAACACGCCCTGGTTGTTGTCTACAGTAGAGCTAACTCTCACCATCAATCTTTCTATCTCAGTGCTAGTTTGAGAATCCCGTGGCCCAGTTGTTTCAACTCCAATGGCAGTGAAAAAGGCAGGTTTCATTCAAGCATCCTATTCTGACCTTAGTTACTCCCATACTTTCTAGAATGAGCCATAATGTTCACTGCCTAAGGAAAAGCATCCTTTGGTAAATTCTTACAATGTAGAAGTTTCAGAGACTAAAATATCCTGGTATTGGAATGGTCCTTTTCTGTCAGTGTTGCTAACGTGGCCTTGTGGTGTATAGAACATTTATAGCCCTGAGCTGAATACAGAGTTCCACATGCTGTGGGGGCAACATGGCTGCCTTCCCCACGGAACCAGGTTCAGAGTGGAAAACAGGGAGGTGACAGGGAATCCAGGAGAGGACCTGGGTGGCTTTCATGTAAGCTTATCTGTAGCACACTAACCAACTGGTCAACAGAGTCAGCATGGTGCAAGGAAGATCAGTTGATGCCACATGGAGAGAACAACTGGTCAGCTGATTGAATTTGTTCCAGATTTCTCCCAATTATTTGGTACCAGATAAACACTGCTGGAGAAAGTGCAGAACATGATGAATTAACATGAATCATTTTAGAACCATAGAAATGGAAAGATATCAAATTTCAGTACCTGATATAAGCATATTCTTACTTACTTGTGTATATAGAAGGGTACAATTATATTTTACCTACAGTGCTCACTAGGCTATGAAGTGATTATATGATTCACACAGAGAAGGGAAAGAGCAGACCATCCTCTGCACCCCACTGTGTTTGAGTCAGAGACGTTGTACAGAAACTGGAATGCAACTTCTTGCTATTTACAGAAGCTGTCAAAATACATTTTGCCAGATCTTAAGCCACCAAGGTTGTTTATAGGTAGCTGGCTAATGTCCACATGGATTTTTACCTCTGTAAGGAAAATTTACAACCATCAAATCCAGCCAATGAAACTGTAGTTGAATATATATATACAAGTCCACTTCATGACTTTGTAGGAAATGTACCAAGGGCTATTCAGTCCTCAGTGAGGCTCTACGTAGATCACAGTTGCTTCTGCCCAGAAGCAATCTCAAAGTAAGGAAGCAAACATAGTGGTATTAAATGCAGATCCTACAACTTATTATAATTTTGTCTAAATGGGTTCTGTATGCAAAGGGAGATCATATTCTTCTGAATCTACCTTCTACTGGATTTGTGCTCGTCCATCATCTTTGCTCTTCTTCATAATGCACAGTGTTTTTTCTTCCGCTATAGAAATGGTAGCTTTACTCTGACATTTAAAACTTTATGTGCCATTGGGACCACCACACAGTGCTGGTAGGAATGAAAAACAATGCAGCTGCTTTGGAAAGTAGTCTGGCAGTTCCTCAAAATGTTGAACATAGAGTCACCATTTAACCCAGCAATCCCACTCCTAGGCATATGCCCAACAGAAAAGAACCATATGTTCATGCAAAAACATATACACAAGTGTTCACAGCAGCATTAATCAAAATAGCCAAAAAGTACGAACAACTGTGTTCATCAACTGATGACCGTATAAACAAAATGTAGTTGATTCACACAGTGGGATCTTTTTCAGCCATGAAAAGGAAGGAAGACATACTATGTGGTGGGTGAACCTTGAAAACATTGTGCTATGTGAGAGAAGCCAGTCGTAAAAGGCCACCTAATGTATGATCCCATTTTTATGAAATGTCCAGAATAGGCAAATTTACAGATATACAAAGTAAGTTAGAGTTTGCTTGAGACTGGGAAGCTTGAGGGAGAAATGAGGAGTGGTATGGGGTATCTTTTTGGGGCAATGAATTGTTCGAAAATTGGTTGTGGTGATGGCTGCATATACTAAAAGCCATGGAATTTTAAATTAGAAAATTTCATGATATGTAAGTTATATTCCAATAAAATTATTTTTTTCCAAAAGCATAAATGCCAAGAAAAAGAAGCTCTTCATCCTAGACCTGCAGCCATACCCTCATCTCAATCCCTGCTCTGATCTCTGGGGAACGACCATCGGGCCATGCTCCCTGCTTCTGCACAGTCCCTGACAGGCTATTTTGGCAGCTTCAAATACCCCCCTCTGCCACCAGCCCAGTTACTCAGTGTTGAGCCCACCTTCAACTTCAGCTTGGACACCAGCCTTCCCACCCCAAGCCTTTCACTGTAGTTTATCTATATGTTGCCTATCTTTGTTAAAGTGTGCACCAAACTATCTGGATCTCATTTGTTCATTCTTAATCTCTGTGAATCTGTGCATTCAAAACTCTCTTTGGTGATGGCGAACATAACGATGATGATGACAGATCGTGATTGTGATCATCAGTAGTGTGGGCCCAGTATTGCCCGATCTTCCTTTTCCTTGTTTTTTTAAAGAAAAGTGGAAACTAAAATTTTTATGTGAAATCTTTTGATCCTTATATGTTGGCAGCTAATTCACATGTTAAAAAAAAAAAACTGTGTAGGCAACCACCATGTGGACCGAACCAAGCCCGTCAGCAGTTTAATTAAATCAGAAGCCACAAACTGGGGCCGACAGGCCACATTCAGAGTGGATGAGTGAATGAATGATGAAGCAATGGCATGTTGAGGATTAAAAATAGTCTTCAACAGATAAGATTTAAGGATTGGTGAACCACTTCTTTCAACAATCACACTGGGCTTTGGGCTTTCCATGAGGGACAAATGGGAAAACTAAGGCTGAGGGCTCAGATGGTAGCAAAATGAGCCAGAGGAAAAGCTGCAGGCAGCCACATGTCCCATGCCTTAAAGCACAGTGACAAGGGGATGGAGGAGCTGAAGGAGGTGCTGACTGGAGCTGCCCAGTGGGTGGGGTAGAGTGGGTGTGAAAACGGGTGAAGCTAGGCACAGAAGCTGCCAAGCAGTGGGGACCAGGACAGAGACGCAGCATGGGGAGCTGCATCCATCTCTGGCTTCACAGCATGACCTCACCAGTGGCCCTGAGGAAATGAACAGAGTGGCGTTGGGCATGTTCACATGCAGGTGCAGGTAGGGAGCCTTAGGCTAAGGCAGAGAAAGAACAGGAGCCTGACTACAGTTCAGCTCTGAAAAACAGCCCAGTGGGCCTCACAGGAAAGGAAACAACATGAGAGGAATGAAATTGGGAGCAGCAAGCTTGGAGTACGCAGTGATGCTAGAGGTCACAGTGAAGTGATCGCTTCTTCTGATGCATCTGAGCAGCAGCTGGTGGCAAATTCACCCTTTGCAGTATTTTACCACTGATGATATTTAGACTTGATGGTGCATGGTGATATTCAAAATCAGACTACTTCTAGTAGGCGTTGTCTTTTAAAAATGTTTGACACACAAGAAAATCACATCAGTGTTTGCATGTGGACCAGACCACTCCCACCACCTCCCTCTTGGTGTGCCACCGATAGGAGACCTGGGAGGCTGCCCAGGCCTCCTTCCTGGGCCTCAGTGTGTCCTGAGGAGGGAAGGCAGCCGGAGATGGTTCACCTGGTGTCCATCAGCTCTTCACTATCCAATGACATCTATCAGGAGATTATCACCTCTACTAGGTGACAGTTCAAATCAGTGCAGCTGCTCATGGAATCCACACCGTTACTCCAGAGAAGTACCTCTTCAGGGCTAGATGAAGCCAGATGAAGTGCTGACAAGAGGACCAGTCTGCTTGCTTTATATTTGGAATACATGCTGTTGACACTCTCCTTCACCGCTGGCACACCCATATCCCAGTTCTGGCAAGCAGGCCTTTCCTGTCTTGTGCCTGGCCCACCACAGCAGTCTGAACCATGCCCTCTCCAATTCTCTGCACAGCTGCCAGACTGGTTTGTGAAAGGCAGTTCTGACTATTTCATTTCTCTGCTTAAATCTTCCAGGGATGGTTTCAGGGTAAAACCCACATTTCCTGGTAAAGCCTGTGGGCCCTTCTTACTTAGCCCTCTCCTTACTTCCCCTACCACACATACTGTGACCCATGTCCAGGCACATGAAGGTTCTAGAGAGGCTCAAACATGCTGTGCCATCTCACATCCCAGGCTTTGCCCATGCTACTGCACTGCCGGAGACTCTCCTCTCCTACTCCCCTCCCTTCTGCTGCTTTCTAGTCATCCTTCAGAAACTCAGTTCAGACATGCTCTCTTCTAAGTCTTGCCTGAGCTCCCCCATCCCAACTGCCCCCCAACTCACTTCACATGGAGCTACATTAGGTATCCCTCCTCAGAACAACCTGAATTAGAAATTAGAACTGTCCTTTTAATTCTGATACCTGGTCTTAATCATCTCTGCATACTCAGTACCTAACAATGTGCCTGCGGTGTAGTATGCATTCAATAAATCTATGCTGAATAAACGAATGCTGAATAAAGAGCCCACCCAAATGATACCTTCAACCCAAAAGCAGCCCAGAATTAACAGTGAGCACTTTGGGTGAAAGCCCTTTCAAATACTTACCCCTGTCCTACCATTTGGCATTTTTGGATTGAATGTAGTGTAGGATGGCTTGGGTAGTTAGAAGTTGGTAAAAAGCCATTAAGTAAAGTGTGTAAAGTCTTGGGAAGGCACTGCCTGCTGCCAGAATGTTTGGAAGAGAAAAGCAGCATACTTATCTACTTGAAAGATTTTCCAAAATATCATACCATTATACACAGTAACTCAGTTTAATAAACTGTTTAGCTTAAATTTTCATTCTTATTACAAATGAAGGACATTATGTACCAAATAGCTTGGGAATAGCCTCCAGAGAAGTTGGTAGATTTATACACTAAGAACTAAGACTGATGTCTGCATATAATTTCCACCAGCTTATTAAACCACTGTTCTCAACTCATAAGCCTGGCTAATGATTCACACAAAAGTAATTTGTAATTTGTGGGGGGAAGGAGGGAAAGAAGGAAAAGAGTAAGGAAGGAAGGAGGGAGGGAGGGAGAAGAAAAGAAAGAAAGAAGGAAAGAAAGAAAGGGAGAGAGAATTAATGAGCTAGGAAGTCACCTGTTTCCTGCCACTTAGATTTTGGTTAAAGTTGATATATGCACCCATTTAAAGGAAGTAGCTATGTTTGGCCTCAAAATGCATGCAGTTTGTGTCTTACTAGAGGATTTCCCTTTGTTAGACTCTTGGGGTTCCTGTGCAGACCACTTAGTTCTGAGGAGGACTGGCTGAAGACAGGAAGGGTTGATGAGGGTGAGCGAGGAAACACCGGGAGAGATTTCTGGTAGATGTTTTGTGGAAAACAGAGAACAGAAGAGCAAGGGGCCAAGAATATATGTCATGTAAAATCTAAAAGTCTGATAGTACCCATTGTTGACAATGATGTAGGAAAACAGGAATTCTCATGTACTGCAGGTGGGTGTGTGAATAGGTACAATCATTTTGGAAAATGATGTGGCATTCCAGGTTTGTGACCCTGTGCTGACCTGCAGTTCCACTTTCAGGTATAGCCCTGGAGACAGAACATGTGCCCCGGCCCATGCACAAGGACACACAAGGGCAGTGCTGGTCACAGCAAAAAAATCCAAACAGTGGGAACAACCCATAGGCCCAGGAGAAGTAAAGCAGATAAAGAATTGCCATCAATCCATACAGTGGGCACTACAACAATGAACTGTAGCTGCAGGACTTAATGTGGCTGACCCACAAAAGCAATGTTGAATGAAAAAAGCAAGTTACAAAAGAACTTACATACAGTATGATTCCATTTACATAAAGATCAAATACTGGCAAAACTAAAATAGTGTGTTATTTATGGATGTATATGTATATGTCAAAACACCCAAAACGAAATCAAAGAAATGATTTTCACAAAATTCAGAATAGTGGTTATAAAGTTACAGGTAATGTTTTTTCAGTTGCACCAAGGCAATTGTTCCTGGTCTATATTTTGGAATGGCCCTGAGGGTCATACACATTAGTCCATAAGCACATCACCCACCGCACCACCACACGGGTTCAGATGCCCCTCTTTAACTCTATTACCCAGTCATCAGCAACTCGTACACCCCTGCTCAGCATTGCCTGCAGGCACTTGGACTTGTTTTCACCCCACCACACTGAAGTCCACAGTCTCTGCTCACCCTCTGGAGGCATGTGGTATGTGCCAGCTCCTGGGGAGATTAAAGCCCTTCACTGGCCCTTCATCACCTGCAAGATGCAGTTCATGCTCTCCACTGCCACTGTGCCTTTTTACACATTAGATCCCCGCCTGGAATGTCATCCTCACATCCCACGCCATGGTATCCTCTTAGGATAACTAGATGTTGCCACCATGTGAGTGAGGACCTTCCCCATCTCTCCAGCCAATGACGTGCTCCACACTCTGGGCCTACACAGGACCCTGTTTACACCTCTATTAAAGTACCTAGCAATTAGTGGAATTAATTGATGGTTCTGTCCACATTAGACTTGAAGACATTCAGAAGCAGAACCTTTGCCTATCTTTTTACCATAGGTGATATTAAAAATATCAGCCAATCAGGACTTTACATGCAGAACTCAATTAGAATGCATGTAAGGCTGGACCCAGGTGCTGCAGGTGCCTCCACGCCCCTCAGATTGCTAGGGATTAATAAGTTAGTTGTTGGATCTTTGGGAGGTGGAGGGGAGGTCAGGAGGGGGACCAGGCAGCTGGGATGGTGGGATCGGGGCCTCAGGATAGTATACATTTACCAATCAGTATGGCAGTGCGGCAATACTTTACTGGCATGGCCATTATAATCAACACTTAACAGCTCCATGTCCAGCTTCTTTATATTCCCAGGGACAGACAGCACCATGCCTGGTAGTGGGTACTTAATAATATGTTTACTGAGAAAACAAGACATATCCTAAATTACAATTGGAATCCTATTTTCCCAACAAGAAGGAGGGGGGAATCTGAGATTTGGCTTCTATATTGACTTTCCATTGTCTTTGCCTTCCCTGAATCCATTTCTTCCATCTAAAAACAGAGATTGGTTAACAAGATCGAGGTTGGTCCAGTAAGACTGAATTCTGGGACTTCAGCTGGAACACCCCCAACCCTTCTGGCCCCTCGAGCCACCCGTTGCCCTTATTTGAAGCTTCTGACAGCTGTCTTGCCACTGTGAGGGAGAGCCTGTTGGGCAGGAAGCCTGCACAGGGCAGTAGAACAAAGATATGGGGAGGGGAGTCCGGTTCCTGCAGCCTGATTTATAGTCCTCACTGCAGCCCTGCCTGAAGATCCACCTTGCACCTTTCATTGAAATGACCCAATATCTGCCTGCTCTGGTTTATGATATTCTATATTCTGACTTGGGTTTTGGATTTTGCCTTTGCAACAGCAAGTCCAACCTAACTCAGCTAAAAGGATAAACTTCCATTAGGAAAAACACGAAGTTTTTTTTATATGTAAGTATCTCAACTTTTTACATCCTATGACATTTTGGTATTTTATTTTGGCAACTCACCTTTCACCAAGTAGGACATCTGATAGATTTATAAATGAGGGGAAGTCCAGCGTGTTCATGACAGGATAGGCATGGATGGGAATAAGTAAAGTGTCATCTCCCTAAAATTAATGGGGGAAAAAGCCAAGTTTGCTGTACTGAAGACCACAGTTTTCAAAGATGAACTTGTAGATGCTTTATTTCTTGTTTTCTGTCATTAAAAACACACTTTCTTATGGACCTTGAGTGCTTAAGCACAACATAGAAATACTGAGTTTTCCTAGCTATAAACAAAGTGTAGGTCATTTCTTAAAATGACAGTCACTATAACCGGGAAAACTAAAGATAATGATGCCCACACGTAGATATGAAGACAGTGACCTATCTGCTTCCATTTCAGAAAATCACAGGGAAACACAACCTGCAGTGGCCTGAGAGGAAGAGACCATCACAGAATCAGCTGACCCAGACACTGCTGAATAGCAAACAATGAAACGGCAAGAGGGTGTGGAGGCCTGCTCCTACTCTAACCTGGAACAAGACCTTTATCCTTGCCAGGCCTTGTTTCTTCTTTTGCAAAATGGGAATAATTCTGCCTTTCCTTGAAAGTGTTTTTAATTAATAAAGCAGATGACAGTCTTAAAGGGTTAAAAGTTTTGTATAAATGCAAAGTATTTTTTAGCACTACTCTTAAGTCCCGGAGAGGTGCCCTGGCACTCTGTACAATGCCTGTCCTGGGGATTTTTCTTCTTAGTGCAAAATATTCCTTCTGAAAGCAATAGTCTAGCTATGTTTTTAGTTTAGGGTTTTTTTCCTTTTTAAAGATTGAAACTCATTTGTTACTAAAGCTTACAGTTACAATTTAGTTTTCAAAAATTAAGTTTAGCTAAACTTAAGGCTTCTTAACTTGCAAGAGTTGGGTGTGGGATATAGGGCAAAGGGAAGTATAGAGGTGACAATTTTAAGAGATGGATTGACAGCACATGGAGCTGGCTCTGCCTGGGGCCCAAAGGATGAATTAGGTGACCTGGAAGGGCTCGGAGGAACTCACACAGCACAGCCATGTGGGATCAGGCCGCCCAGGCTCCCGTCTCCCTGCAGGCTGCCTGGGCTGCCTCCGAGGACAGGCCCAGTCCATGCCACCCAGTCCCATGTGTTAATAATCACAGCTCAGGGTTGTTGCTAATTTTTTAACCTACCACTTAAAGGAGTATGTGTAAGTCATTTGAAAGAGGTCTCATCAACTCCCAGCACCACATGATTAATGAGGTTTTTAGGCCAGGGCAGGAAGGAAACATACAGCAGACAGTGTCTCATGGCTCTGTCCTGGATCTCGGCAGCCTAACACTTTCCCAGCTGGGGCTCCTGTCACTGGACTCCATGCCACTCACACTAGCTGCCCAAGGAATGCCAAGCACTGGGCTGAGAAATTTCACACTTGTCCTTCCATCCATCTCTCTTCTTCCCTTGAGGATATGCATTTGACACCCTCCTGCCCCCAAGGGGAAAAAAAACAATTTTAAGAAACTTACTTTACAGTGAACACGGATGCAATCATAATAGTATCGCCACTCATCTGGAGAAAATGTAATGGTGACTGTGAGAGACAAGCCAGGGACAAGGCAGTGTTCCTAGAAGACAAGTGGGCTTTTTGTCAGGACAAGCCCCAGAGCATGCAGAGAGCAGGACTGTGGTGACAATATACTACATGCCCACGCCAAGCAGACCCAAACCACAGAAAGCCACAACCTGACAAAGACCACTGCAAGGAAACAGTCAGCCAAATAACACTTACCTTTTTCACATACTGGATCTGAAAGTATTTGGTTTGTGGGGGTAAAATGTGAACATTTATGTCTTCATTGGAAACATTGATCAGATGCTGGAGAGAAAAAGAAAGCATTCAGTGTGAACACTGATTTGTCTATTTGCATATTCATCTCAGTTATTTACACCTCATCTTGTTCCTAAAGGGATCTGAGGAGATGGAATGTATTTTAAGTTTTTAAAATTCGAAATCCATCCTACACCATGTAAAGAATAATAAACACACCCAACACCATTTAAAGAATAAGAAAATATGTTCATGCGCCTTCTGCCTGGCTTAGGGACTTTACCAGAACCTCAGCCCCTAAGGTCTCCTGGACAGGCGTCATCTTCCACGCCCTCCTCTCCTCCCCTGTCCTGGCCCATTACCGCACCCTTCTGGGAAACTCATTTGGTCCTGGGATTCAGCTGAGCAAGAAGCCAGTCGGCCACCAACCCGCATGGTTTCTCTAATTACATGCCACTGGTCCTGGGTCTGGCAACACTTAGGCAGTCAAAAAATCAGGAAAAAGAAATTGGCTAGAACAGCTTCCACTCTTTCCCTGGGGCAAATGAAAAAGCAGTCAAGGGCCGGAGTCCTCTGATGTTATTCAGAAGGCAAGACAGCCTGCTGGATAAATGTCCGGATCTCTGAATAGAGGTGTTTCTCTCTTCCCTGCTTGAAAGGAGACCAAGAACTGTGGAAGTCTGGGCTTCGCCTGGGCCAGGGGACAATCAGGAGGTCTTTGGTTTCCTAAGTCTAGGCCAGAGGCTGGGCCTGTCACAAGTTCATTGGCGAAGGCCTCATGTTCCTTGAAGCCCTAATTAAACTTCAGACATTTCCTGATGAAGTTATACTGGTGTGATTTGGCATTTGTTAAAGTTCTCACTTGTCACCTGTGAACATTCCTTAAGTACCACAATTTTTGTGACCCTATTTTGGCATATCTTCTCTTTTTTGAATATGCTAAAAGCCTAAAAAAAAAACAAAAGCTGCCCAGGCCATTCTCAACCTCCAAAGGTCCCTACATAGGGGCAGCCTTAGTGAAGGTGTGGCTCCTGAGAGGCCCTACCCACGAGAGCATTCCTTCCTAGAGAGACTAGGGGGGTAGGTGTGCTGGGACCCAGACGCCTGGAGCCTGTGCCCCTCATACTCAAAGCCCTGGGGTGGTGGCATCTGCCTGGGGGTAGGGAGGTAGCCACTTAGCCCCAAGGCCTGGAAGCCTTAGCCAACTCTGTCCCCATGCCTGTCGTGGAGGGAGGACTGTGAAGACCTCGAGCTGGCATCCAGGAAGGACTAGGAGCAGAATTGGCTTTATTTTCTGTCACTTACTTAAAAAAAAAACTTCAGTAAGGACAGTGCAACAAACAAGGGTGTATGAACTGGCTTTAATGTGTATCCCAGAGTTGGTTCACCTTGGAAGGAACTAGTGATCCACACTCCAGAAGAGCTTCATGCACATGGAGGTATCCCAGCCACACTCCAAATGCAGCTATAATGCTCCAGTTATGCTCACCTGCCCTGGCACTAGAGGGTCTTCTATTATTAGTCTCAGGAATGTCTGGGACTCACTAAAAATGTCACACAGGCACTTCCACTCTTGGACAGAAGGGATATGAGAAACTGGTGACCACAGAGCCCAACAGCCTTTAGAATGACATTCAAGGGCCCAGAACTCCCTCAGGCCCCATGTTTTACACTGCACAAAAAGATTCTGTCAGCCAGTGGGAAGGCCAGCCAGTCTTACTGACAGAATGCTGCTGCGTCCTCCATCAGCCAGGCTTCCCTGCAAGGAGCTGTGCCTGGAACCTCTCAGAAATTACAGACATGATGATTTTTGCCTGCTCGCTAAGACGTGTTTATATGTCTGGAAGAATTTCTTCTTGGACCTGTTTTCATTGCGGCAAGGCTGTTGGAGAGGGGACCTACAGTTCCCACCCCCTATCAGGGTCAGATTTTCAATATCCACCGGACAATTAGAACTGACTGCAAGGGCTTAGGTCAGTTTGCAACAAGCAGCCTCACAGGCTGAAGCCAACCTGTCCTCAAAGCTGCAGGGCTGGCTCAGTTGAGCCAAGAGCTGGAAGTCCTCAAGCTGGAGATCCAGCCAGCACCTGTGGGGAGGGGCTGACCCAGAGTGTGATTGAAAAAAATAAACATGACTTCCTCCAACCTGAGTGTGGCAGAGCAAATCTAAACATGCTTACTGTTCATTTGTAAGTGAAGGCTGCATGTTGGAATTCCAGAGCATTGTCAAGTGAGTAAAAAATTAGCCACAGGAAAATACCGAATGACTGTCTTAGAGAATAAGACAATATGGATCCTGCTCATGACAACAAAAGATACGTTATTTGGCCATAGTTTCCCATATTCAACTTTAAAAGATTCTTGATCTAGAATTGTACATTTGGATCAATAAATAACAGACTCAGACAAAATTTAAATATTTAGGTAAAAGAAGTGCTGAAAGAGGAAGAAAGTATTCAGCTTTTACTTGAAATCTAAAGTGAAATGGAGACCAGTTAAGATCAAAGGGCTGGGCCACTGTTCCACATGGTAGATGGCAGAGGACTACAAAAGCAGTCAACAGACCTCAGTGGTGGGAGGGGGAAAAGAAGCCTTCTCTCACAAGGATGTTTAAACCAAATGTTGACACTTCCAGGGGACGTTTGCCAATCAGTTTATTTAACAAATTTTAAAAAACAACAAAACTTAATGAATTAAAGCAAAAATGAACAAGTTGCTCTCTACAGTTCAGAAAGCAAGATTAGCCTCCAAGAGACTTCCAAAATACATTGGAACACTGAAGATTCTAGCAGCATAACATTTCTCAGTTTGTAGGCTGTA